>VZTD01002086.1:176317-229240 GCA_013397725.1 Rhagologus leucostigma | reverse complement strand
GATGCGCCGCCGGAAGGAGCCGGACTGGCAGCTGGGGGGCCCCCGCCGCTCTGTTCGGCCGGCTGTCGGGGGAAGGGGCTACAGCCCCGCCGTGCCTCGGAGCGGGCCCCTTTGCCCAGAGCGGTCAGACCTGAGATGGCGGGGGTGGCCGCGGTAGGTGCGAGGAGCGGCGGTCGGGTGGCAGAGCGGAGCCCTCCTCGCTCCTCGCGGGTCTTCTCCGCGGCAGCGGGTGAGCGCCGCGCTGGGACCTGTTGCGAGCTGTGATGGTTTGGCCGTGGCGTGGCTGTTCGCGGTGTTTCAGCCCGTGCGCTCACCCAGCACGCTGCTGCTCGTCTACTCCCTCCAGCCCTTCCTGCTCCCCCGTCCAGAGCCCTGAACTGAGAAATAGAGAATCTGAGGCGTATTTTCTGCAGGCTTTTGAGACGGTGGAAGGGTTAAGTCAGTCAGCCCCTTGCACCGGGTGTGTTGGTGCTCTTTGGCTCCTTGCCCAACCCTTCCTAAGAGCCGGGGTTACGTCAGCGCGGGCAACACCGCGGTGTTCGGTGGTTTCGCCCTGCTGCCTTTCCCTGCGGACCGTGCTGGGGTCACTGAGGCATTTCCCACGGCATGTTGATTTTTTTTCCCTCTTATGGTCTCCAAGATTTCTCCTTATGTGTGGTAATTGTGTTCCTTTGTGGATCTTTTGCCGTTATCATCTCCTCCAGCCAGGGTGCTAGTAGGAGCCAAATAGTTTGTAGAGGTTCTTCTTCTGTCCCGGCATTGTTGCCTCAAGCACTCTTAGAAGCACTGGCCTTCACACTACTGAATATGATGCCTGGCCCCGCATGCATCACTTGCCTTGGCCCTAAACTGAGCACCTAGAGCCAGTTTTGCGCCCCTGCCACACCGCAGGAAGCTCTGGCACCTAAACTCTTTGGTTCTGAGGATATTTTCCTTCCTACACTGAATCCAAATATTGCTGCAAAACAGCCCTTCTGTGCATTATACAGTGAGGCCACAGAGCTTGGAGTAAGTGGTGCTGGCTGAGTGCCATGCAGCACTGCTGAAGTGCCCATGGTCTCCACTCTCTGTGTTAAAATTTGGATCTGCTTCAGGATGCTCTGGAGCGCAAGACCATGGGGAAGGCCGGAGATCCCTACTCCAGAGAAGGGATTCACAGAGCTGCCAGAGCCCCAGCTCACATAGCAGCCATGTTGGCAAGTTTAAGCAGGGTCATGTCTGCTCAACCCCCATTCATTTTATGTATAAGCAACAGGTTATTGAAGTTTGCTTGAAAAATGGAAGATGTGTGGCTTGGTGTTCCTTTATTAATCTTGTCAGGTGTTTAAGAATTTTTGAGTGGAGACACTGAAATGTCTGGCCAATCTACAGGATAAATCTTTAAGATCTTTTTAGACACCTAACAATGCAGGTTCCAAAATATCCTCACAGATGTGGATTCATGTGACTGATACAGAGCTGCCTCATAAACTTTTGATGCCCTGAAGCTTCTAGCCAAGACTTGCAGGTAAATGATTGTCCCATGTGCGTAAGCCATTAATCGTGTGAATCATGAAACAAAGAGTTTTCTTACACAGCTACCACCCTAAACTCTTTGTTATTCCCCCATGCACTCAATTGCCTGCATGACGTAAAAACCTGGAAAGCTATGGATAGTGTAAGCCCACTAGACACTGGGTGGTTTGCGCTCCACTTGATATGGGGTGGCTGGTTTGTCATCCCTTTACCTCTCTGAGGACTGCACAGTTATGGGGCACTACTCCTCAGAGCAAAGGCATCTTCTTCAGGAGCTTGTATAGTACAGGACACAGTGGCATGTTGTCACCAGAGCTGTATTCTGTAAGGAGGTGTACAAGAGTCCTGAAGCCCTGAGAATGATCCACCAGTTCACATGTAGCACCCAAGTGTATCATCTCAGTAGCTCTCATGGCTCCTGCCTGCACAGCCGTTTCAGTGGTAAGCTTTTTGGAAAGCAAAGTCTCAAGTGTGTATTTGCAGTACTCGATTTGGAAGTCGCTGCTCCTGGTAGCTCTTCCTTCCCTTTGATCCAGCTCTTCAGAGTAAATGCACACACCTATACCCTTGTCCTGTGTGCCACTTGATAGCCAGCTAATGTATAGATACAGTGGGGTTTGCCTTTAACATAATAAATCAGTATAAAATCAAAAGACCGAGGTGCTGATTTTTTTAAGACTTGTCAGAACAACTTCCCTTCTTGTTTCAGATGTTGCAAAACTTGCTAAATGTTCTGGATTGAATCTGTAAGCTGCAGAGCCTGTCAGAAGCTTGTCCTCTCTCCAACTGTTGGGGTTTTTTTGAGGGAGTAGTCTTGCTGCTGACTGTTTCTCACCTGATGTTATAGTAATTGTCAATTGTATTGTCAGGTCTACTGGTCTGATTCACAAGTGCCTGGTGCAATGCTCAACTTGGTGCTCATGTAAGATAATACATCTCCATCTGTAGATCTGCTTGACAGCACAGCTTGAGGACCATATGGCCATGACTCTGACTGCCCACCATTTTTTCAATATTACCCCCAAGACTCTTTCATTTCCTTTGTAAGATAGGATTATTAGAATACTGTTTTGCTCCAAATAATAAAAAAAACAATCTGTGTTGCCCCTTTCTGTTATTCTCCAATTGAAGGAACTGAAGCCTTGGAGAGACAGCTCTGATATTTCCTCATCCATAGCACTAAATTGTCTTGACTGAGAAATCTTTAAGAGGAAGTTAACTTCCCCTTAATTTTGCCTAACTATACCGTGTAGTTTTGAAGGAATAAAAGTCAGTTTTGTAATAATAGGGCAATCGCAATGCTAAAGTGTTATTTTCTTCTGTTTCCTGGCCAAGGCCTGTAAATTCTTCCATGTACCTTTCTGGAAAGCACGTACAAGTGTCTTTTCCTTTCTGCATTGGGTGTCTCAGCTGGCTGACCAGCTCTGGTCAGGATAGGTGCTCTCTCTTACTGTAGCTTTGCATAGAGCTTAGCACCTTGGAGCTCCCCACTTGACTGATGCCTTAGAGGTCCTACAAAGCACATAAACATGAGTAATAATCTTCATAGTTCATTTACTTCCTGCTCCTCACACGAAACCAGAAAGCTAAGATCATTGCGGAAAGAAGCAAGCAAACCAAAATCAAGGACCACTAGAAAATTTGGTCCTGGTATGTGGATATATTTTGGGCATTATTAAATGGGAAAAGTTTTCTGCTCCTGGCTGAATAAAATCTGCTAGAAGAAGACCCTGGGGATGCTGGTCACCAAGACAAAACTTGAAATGACCTCCTGCTAAGGGCCAAATGCCAGCATGCTAATGGCAGTTGGCTCATGGAAGACTCTTCTAAAATGTAGCCACTTACTGAGAAAAGCAGTGCTGCAGATGAGTATTTGCAGCATGGTCTGTATGTGTTCACATCCCATGAGTATCAGTTTGGTGTTCTTTTCTAACCCTAAATGAATGGCAATGGAAAGACTGAAATACATAGTGTGAAATACATCATGTATACGTAAGTTAAAGCAAATACAATACACAAAATACAGTGACTTTACTGCTGGAGTGGTCTCTGCTCTCCTCTGTGTTTTCTGCCAAAGTTTGCCTCTCCTCAATTTTTTTTCCATTCTTGTCAGTTCCCTGAGAAGCTGTGTTTTTCTGGCTTTCATTGTGAAGACATCTGTGCTCAGCCAGTCCAAGAGTTGATCTGGTGGTCTTCAGCTCCAATTCTTCACGGTTTGGCAGACCACAGGCTTCCAGGCTACGAAATACAGGCCGCCAAAGAGATGGAGAGGAGCATTGATCGTACTGGTATTTGAGCACTTCCTAAGCTAATATATTTATCTTCACAGGATTTCTGTGAGGTAGGAAATTACTACTTTCCCCCTTTTAGAGGTGAAAAACAGATGCAAGCTGAAGCTAATTGACTTAGCTAATGTCACACAGGAGCTAGTGGCACAGCAGAGAAATGAGATCAGCTGCCAGCCCTGTTGCCATGTGCCAGAGGACAGGTTGACTCAGTTTTGAAAGCCCTGTTGGTGCCCACAGGCTTTTATAGCCCCGTGCGAAGGCAAAGCACAAGCTTTCAGAGCACGGCAGCCCATGGCAGAAAACTGAAAGCACAAGCTTTCGGATCAAGGCAACCTAGGAAGGAAGGGACACATTCGCACTGAGATCCGAGTCAGGTAGCTGCAGCAATACCAGCCTGGCTCAGGTTTGCAGAGTGACTGGGCTTTTATATTTGGTTTTTGTTTTTCCCTAGCGACTGTTGAGCAGTGATTCCTGGTATTGGATTAAAGCTTTCTGTCTGATTTCAGCCTTGCCAGATAATCTGTCTGGGGGCTGAGAACGCCCTTCCTCACTTTCACACCAGTGAAAGCAGGAGCTTCTGGAAATGTAACTTCAACCCAGTCCTTTTTTTTTTCCTCCTATTAATTTTTAGTCCTGCCTACTTTTATATTCCGTTTTCAGACCATGTTGCAAGCATTTTAAAAGAAGCCATGAAGCAGTTAAGAAAATACTGGAGACTGTGTTCAGAAACCTTAAAAAAACAATTCCCTTTTGAAAGTTCATGTTGGGCTGTAAGTATGAGACAAATAATGGCACTAATACAGCTCATGTGTACGGGAGTGGGTTTTGATTAAAGCATTGAGACAGGGAGTGGCATTGTCTTATCCTCGCAGCAGATTTATAGACCTTATTAGCAAGGTTAAACTTTTGTGCTGACTAAACTTTTCCACACCCTCTTTCTGCCATAAAAATCTGCCTCAAATTTTCATCTCACAGCCAAGTAGCAGGTGAAGTCATGCTGAATGTTTCACATTAAACCAAGTATCCCAAAATACTGTTCCCCAGCACCAGAAATTATTCTGCCCAAGTGGCTTCTGCTTCCTCAGAGAACTCCACCTCTTATCAATTTCTAGTATTTTATAGGATTGCACAGCTGGTGGTTTTCTTTGACCATATCATCAACTTCGTGTCTGACTGCAGGATGGATTCTGCCCTTGGTTCTGCATTCAGCAGCATTCGCTGACAGCAGCCACCTAAGATAAAAAGGTAATTCAGAGAGCAGATACAGCAAGAGTACCTGGGAGAAGGATCACCCTGACCACAGCTCTGCTGCAACAGATGACAGGCAAACAGGACAAATATATTGGATTGATATTTATATTCCCAAAGGAGCTGACACAATTGCTGTCTACCAAATTTTCTTTTTAACTTGAAAGATCAGACCTGAAATTTTCCAGGTGCACTGAATGAGGAGTATTCTTACCTCAGTGTTTGAGAGCTGTAGTCCTGAAAAAGTTACAAGAATAAAGTATTGCCCCCACATCAGACAATCTCAGCCTTTTTTGTGTGAATGGCAAGAGAGTGTCAGGAGGCCTCTGACACAGGATGGTTACCATAGCTCTGCTCCAGAGCTGAGATCTATGAAGAAGTCAAGGAGAATCATTTGGGTGCTGCAGTCTCCTACAGTAAAGGCACAGAGGAGGGGATTGGGTCCTGCCCAGCTGTGTATGTGAAAGCTGGGATTTCCTAGCTGAAATTTTACAGGCGCCAGATCTGGCTTGGAGTGCGACAGGCAGCTGTGAACTTGACAGAGTAGAATTTCACAGCTGACTTGTACTTATTCCTCTTACAGCCAGCAGTGAGTTCTCTCAGTGCGAAGCTCCACATGCAAGCTCTGGGCAGTGACCAGGCTGCAGCGGCCGGTCGGTGTGAACAGCACGAGAATGTCACAGTGCCAGGGAAGGTGACAGTGCTGCAAGGTGTGCCCGTGGTGTGACAAACACGGGCGGTGGTAGGTACAAGAATCAGTCCTCTGCTGGTCTGCAGGACTAATCCTTGCAGTGCTCACAGGGCAGAATTCACACCCAGGAAGAGGCCAGAATGAGGGATATATGACGCTTAATCTCATAAGCTTGAGCAGGACTTAAATGCTTCCCAGAATTTTGCTACCCTATTGCAGAACAGTCATGTATTTTAGAACTAAACTGAAATGATCCCCTAATGATTTTTTTTCTTCAATTAATTCCTTCTGCTACCACAAGAAAAAAACACAGCAGGGACCAGCTGTTTTGACAGGTCATTTAACACTGTTTTTGTAAAAATAGATTTGTGTTTTATAGCTTAATATTTTAGAGGCTGGTGACTGGTTAAACTTCTTTCAGCACCAGCACCTCTTGCTTTGGGCTTCAGCCTTCAAATAAGTCACCGGTTGTCATGATTTACTGTGTATACTATGGGACAAGTGCAAGATTTTGACAAGAAAAGATATTTGGGTGTTATTTGAGGAGACATGAGGAAAGTCACTTAACTCAGTGTTTATATAGAATGGTTTTCTTGTTCAGGGGTCACCTCTGTTGGAATGACAGGTGCGGGCTTCAGACATCAGCTGCAAGGGCTGTTTTGTGCATCAGGGAGGTTATAGCTTTTCCTATTAAAGATGGTTGGAATTTCAGGGAATATATTTTGTTTAAATTTAACTAACCTTTCTATCATGATTCTAGGAGAAAGGTGCAGCCTGTTAGCATGCAATTGCTTCAGTGGTGATAATACCAGTGTCGTTTCTCAGCACTGTTCCCATTAAGGTGTTCAGAGTAACGGATGTGGAAAATGTGCCCCAACTTTGAAAATGTCTCTGTGCAAGTTTAAATAAGACCAATAAAGTTGGTGAGGAACAGGCTATAAACAGGGTAGAGACTTTGCTAAAATTTAGGAATAAAGGATCTGCAGTGCTCTTCTGTGGAACTGTGCTGTCAAAGTGGGGAAGAGTTGGCTCCCATAGTCACTCTGCAAATATTAGAGTGGTGTTTGTGTTTGTTTTTAAAAGCACACTGAGATGGCATTTCTCCATAACTGAAGGGTTAAGTGTGTTCAGCAAATGAAATGGGCTGGCTGGGCATTCCTGACCATCTCCTCCCTGAACCCTGGCCGCTACAGAAAGCTGCAAGACTTCCTCTTCATCCCGCCTCTAAACCAAACTTCACCTGCCTGTTCCCATCTGCTGACCCTCATTTTAGCAGCTCTCTGGGCTTGCCTATCTCTTTCTTCTCTTTCCAGCCCTGTTCCCTCCTGCACACATACACACACAGATGCACAAATCCACACACACACATATACACACACAACCCCCAAAGCACTCCCCCGCTGAGCACTTGCAGAGCTGAGTGACTGCCCTGAGGACTGGCCATCTTCTACGTAGCTCCAAGCTCTCCTTGCTCAGACTGCCTCCAAGTCAAACTCCAAAACAGAGGTACTGAACTCACCCACACTTTTATTTCTCTACCCTACGTTGTTCTGTCTCCATGTCTTTTTAACAGTTCTAGCACGTCACTTGCCTTATTTTTTTAAATAGGTTCTTGGCCTGGGCTCATGGCTGTAGTATCTGAGCACCTTTCAGTCATGCATGAACTGATGTGACTCATGTCAGGCTTGGGTGATTTGTTCTCTCTCCCCATTCTCTCCCAAGAAGGAGGGCTGCACATGCTGTGCTGGAGTCTTTGTTTTGTTTGGGTAAAGCTTCAGTTTGTGAGATTTTCCTGTGACTGAGAGGCAGGGGTTGTCACCCTCAATCTTCATTCTTTCATCCCTTCAATGTACTCTGCTGGTATGTTGAAGTTTTTCACAATTTTTATGTTAACTCTGCACTGCATTCCTCTGATGCCAAGAATATTTGGCATTATATTTAATGGCTAAAACCATCCTGAAGTATTCTGTCTTCTGTTTTTGGTGCAAATCAGTCTTTAACTATTAGAGGTCAAACAGAACATGCTGAGAACAAAGCAGTCCATGCGTGTCTTGTCAGTTTTTACACCTTCCCCTGCATTAACCACTGCTGGTCATGGCAGGGCTTGGGGATGTCTGGGCTGGACTGGTCTGAACATTTCTGTGTCCTCTTTCCCAAAAATCTTTGTTGATGCTCTTCAAGGTACACCCTCAAAATCCACAAAGCCGGGAAAATTGTAGTCTTATATAATTTTTTCTACTTTTCATTCCATGGGATATTAGCAGGAAGATAACTTCTAGAAGGTGGGTTTAACTACAGTAAGAACTCCACTTTAGAAAAGATATTGAAAGAAAATAATGTGATCATCAGATTCATATTTGGTTTAGGTGATGGACTCAGTTTTGCTCTCCCTATCCTGCAGCCACTTCTGAGTGAAAAAGAAAAGGAACAACTGAGTTCAGGAGGAGAGGTGTAATGAACCTGGTGATTTTTAAAAAGTAGGTAAAGAACCCCACATTCTCAGACAATTCATCTTGGTGATCATTAAATAAAACTGCCACTCAAAATCTCACATAAGATACAAAATGATCTGTAAAAATGGTTGTACAAATAAGTTCCCTTGGGCATTCTTGTGGCTCACTGTAGCATCATATACTGTCTTAGGGATTGATTTAGAGCAATTGAAACTAATAAAAATGACACTGCAAAGAAGAGGAGACAAGCCAGCTTCAGCTGCTGTGGTTGGGCGTGGATTTGCTTCAGGCAGCTGGGAGGAAGATGAGCCCATTCTCTTCCATGTCTTCTTCCCACCCACTGCTGCCATCTCCAGCATCAGGGATGGAGCAGAGCTGCCACTGAGATGAGCCTTTCCCCATTTTCCTGATGAGGGTCATCTCCATGCATGGCCAGAGATACTCAATATTTTAAGAGCTGACTTTCACATACAGTTGAATCCAGAAAAAGCTGGTGCTGCCACCAAAAGAAGCATCCATGTCGTCTTATTCCTACCTGATACCACGTTTTCCATCACATTAACAGAAGTGACTGCAGTATCAATCAGATCAGGGGTCAATTCTGGATTAAAACTAATAAGGAAAAAAAAAAGGCAAGATTTAATGATGTGTTTGCAGCCTTTCTTATGCTGGCAGCAGCACGAGGTGAAGGGCTGGGCTGAGGGCTTGGGGCAGGGGAAAGGCAGGGATGCTTTCCACACCAGGACTCCTTTATGCTTTTGTTGTTGGACAACTGACACTTCCTTCTGCAGCCTAAATTATATGTAAAATTACAGCCTAATGTAAAGGGTATTGCTTTGTGCCTACTTTGATTTTAAAAGGTTTCTCTAGGTTAAAATATCTATCAGTACTTCCATCTGTAGGACCGAAGGATCTGCGTGCTCTGGGTGCTGTGTTCTGTGTGTGCTGGCTGTGTAGAGCAGCTATAAATTCAGGAGGCTGCTTTGCATTACCATTGGGGCACAATGCAGCCCACACTGGCGTAAACCAGGGACGCACTTCATCTTTTTATGTGTTGCATCTGAGAGACAAAAGGAGAGAACCTCCGTTCCAGAGAGCGAATCATCTCCTCCCTCTGGTTTTTCCAGCTCTGAGAAGGGAGGCAGCCCCTCACGGTAGCAACAGCTGCAATCCCCCCAGCCCAACCCTGGCAACACACACCCTCTTCTCCTCCCCTTTCCTATCTGAGTCTCTATCCCAAATTCCCAGCAGGATGCCAAGCCTGAGGCTTCCCCATCACAGCTAGAGGCATTGACATGCTGGAGGAGAAAATGTGGAAGAGGGAGCTGCTTGAAGACAAGCATGGAGGCTATAGGGGAAAAAGGGACACCTACAGAGTTTGGGAGAGGCTGGGCTGTAGGATGTGAGTAGAGGATGGAGAAAGAAATAGGACGTGGTCACAGGAAGTTGGCAGCTCTGCTCCCAAAAATCTCTCTCTGGGTGGTCGCATTACACCTCCAGCCTGCTGCTTATAGCATCCTCCACAATCCCACGCCCCTCTCCAGCCTCCTGCTCCAGCACAGAGCTTCCTGAAGCCCAGCTGCCCTCTCCAAGCCGTCCTTTATTCCACGTGTGATTCTGACTGCCAGCACCACTGCCATGCCTTCGGTGGGCTCCGGCTTCAGGCATTCTATTAGATCCCTTTGGAAGCTGTTTAACTCTATTGTGGTTAAAAATATGCATCTTAATTTCTAGTTTGAATTTGTCCAGTTTAATCTTTATTAGCTTTTATTATCCTGCTCTTATCTGCTATAGAGCCCTTTAATATTGAAAGGCTGCAGACAGCCAGAATCCTCGTAAGAGCTGGGTTTTTGCTCCAGGAACTGCAGCATACTCTCCTTGTGGAAAAACCCTTTTTCTAGTCTTCCTCCTATACGAACATCCAAATGCAAGTTTATATCTGGGTTTTGTTTTTTTTTCCTGAGGGGCAGTTGTGCTGCTGAAACTTGGGTGTCTCACTAGAACTTTCTCCAGGTGCAGGGATTTTAGCAGAGGTTTCCAAATTGTCAAAACTAGGCAAACAGGGGTTGGAGCTCGAACCTCAGCTCTGAAGACAGGATCTAGGTGTCCAGGCTGGGAGTAAAAACATCGTTTTGTGAGTGAGGAGTTCAGACAACACTGCGGAGTGTGTGGGCAGTGGTGTGTGGCATGTTCCCATGCTGTGCCTTCCCACAGGACCCTGGCAGGTGAGGAGGACTTTGAGGAAAGGTATGCCATGAAGGTGATGTCCCTCAGAGTCTTCTTGGGGTGCTTCCTCATGCAACTCATCATTCACATCTTATTTATGCTTCCCTAGTGCATGACCAGACATGCTGTGAGACTCCGTATGAAAATGCTATAAAGTAAAGAAGAGTTTTTATTGCATCGGCTTAAAGACTGCATCAGTCTTTCAAATGGCATTTAGTATTGCCACTTTGACTCCATAGATACAGCTCTGTCACGCTGCCATCATAAACTTCAACTTACAGCTTTGACCACGAAGCTGCACTTGGCAGTGACAGCTCAGCCAAGGAGGACAGAATCCTTTCCCAAGCTGAAGATACATAATCCCTTGGAAGATAATTTGTATGTGAAAAAACCACACATTAGTGGGATTTGTTGTTTGTATAACCCGAGAATGGTT
This sequence comes from Rhagologus leucostigma, assembly GCA_013397725.1. NCBI lineage: Eukaryota > Metazoa > Chordata > Aves > Passeriformes > Rhagologus > Rhagologus leucostigma. Next base: position 218,383 of record VZTD01002086.1, on the reverse strand, counting down.
TTAATTAAACAATAAATCTAAGAAGCAATTAGGCAAAAAGGGGTTGAGGCAAAATTGGTATTTTGAGAGAAAGCTGAGATATTGCACTTTAAAAATCAGACGGGCTGCATGTTCAGCAAGTATCTGCTACAGCACCTGTGGAAGAGCCGTAGTGTGGTGTTGCATAAATAGATGCCTATCAGGCGAGAAGCTCCATGGGTAGATATGTAATTATACAACTTTAAAAAAAAAAAAAAGGCATAATATTTATACTGCAGCCTGGATTGGCTTCAATCATGTGCATAATACATTTATTTGAAAACATCCTAATTATGTGTTTACCTGACAGAAGGAGCCATTACAATCACCCTGGCACGCAAACCCATTTTATAAATCTGCCTGCTTTTGCCTTTACCCAAGAGACCTACACCAACTGCACATTTATGATTACTTATTTTAATCTGTGAAATATATAAATAGTAGTATTCTTAAAGAATATCATTAAAACATTCTGGACTTCTTTTTCTCTTCATTCTATATTGCTGGGCTTTTTTCTTAGAGCTTTTCTGAGCAGGGATGTTGCATTTCATATGCAGGGAAAAAATGCATTCTTAACACTCTAGAAATAATAACAAACCCCTTGAAAGATTTAAATTAGTTTGTTCCCTGAATTAAATGTCCCATCTGCTTCCCTTCCCTCCCCAAACCTCTTCTCGCCACCCCCTGGTGCGCGTGCACATGGGTTTGTGGTTTGTTTTTTTTCTGGCTTTGCTTCTGAATTCCATCAAAGTCACAGCTATTCCAGCCTGCTGGGTTTGTGCCTTGAAAACCAGGTTTGGAGTTTGTACTAGGTGTTGAGTGCAGGCATCGAACCCTGTGCTCAGGGACTGTGCAGTCCAGGATGGGCATGGGTGTGCCTGTGGCTGCTGGAGTGAGAGAAACACCAGGGCTTGGGTTGTGTGTTTGGTTTAAACTGAGAGCATTGGAGCATTTTGCAGGGAGGAAAGTGAATATTAAGAATCCTAACAAGTGTGCAAACAGTCATAAGGGGGAAGGGCAGTGAGGTGGGAGCTCAGCAACCTTGACAATATCTTTCTGAATAATGCTGGTTGTCCGATGTACTGGCAAGCTAAAGGAAATTCTAATTTAAGACTGACTCCATTCTATACTCACGGGGCTCTCTCTCAGTCTCTGTTTCTCTCTTCCCCACCCTCTCTCCCTTATTTCTCTCTTTGTAGAGAGAATACTTCAGTCATATTAGAGAATGGCCTGGCAGCCTTAACTGCACATCATCTCCCTCATTAGAGATGAAATAGAACATGTAAATATTTTCAAACATGATGTTTTGTTGAATCTTTTCTTGTAACTCATGCTGATCATTAGCTTGTATTTTAGGCATTTCTAATGAAAATGCATTCATTTAAATTTACCCGTGGTTTTGGGAAATAACTCATCTTAAATTTAAGAAAAAGGGCAGTAGACATGGCTCTTCTTGCTAGTTGCATGTCCTGCCAGTCTGATTACACAATCTGTTACAATTATGCTGAGCTCTGCAGACCTTTGGGGAGCCAAGTTATACAGTAGAATGACTGCTAATTGCTAGGGGTAAAACCTTGGGCCCATTGAAGTCAATAGCAAAATTTCTACTAATTTCATAGAGAGTATTTCTAAGACCATCTTCAGAATGATAAACATCAATATTATTTAATGTACTAACTTAACTGAAAGGAAAGCCAAATTTATCATTAATATTATATGGAGGCTAATAAACTCAATTTCTTAAACACTTCAGTTACATGAAATTTAAAAATCTTTGGGTCATCATTATTGAGGAAAACAGAGTTTCTTAATTTAAACTGACCAAGATAATTCCTTCTAATACAATTTGTTATCCCCCTGCAAAATTTACGATGGAAAGCTCTATGTCTGTGTGGGTTTTATGTCTGGGCAAAACCCAAAATGGCAGGATGGATTTGCTGAAAGACTTCAAAATGCAATCTCAGCCAGGATTCAACATCCAGCAGAGTTTGGTTAAAGGCAATTACGAGCTCTTGAGAGGGGTGAGTGAGGTGTAAAATGTGTTTCAGTGACAACAGCTGTCTTCCCTTTGCCACAGTGTGAGGGGTGGAACTGTGCTTTTGGGATACTTGGGATGCGTGGCTGGCGCCCAGCTCCCACCTCCTCAGAGGGCCACGGTCCATCTCCACCTCTTCCAGCATCTCCTGGCCATGCCCGTCTGCCTCCATCCCACTGCTGAGCTCCTGTGTGGATACATTCTGATGTGTGCCATATCCCTTCTGCATGGCCTCCCCGTGACTAAATTCACCCTTCCCCAAACCAATTTACAGAACCAACTGATGAATTTATTAAACTTCATATACAGTTTCTAATCAAGTAGGGAGAATTTGAGAGAGGAATTGAAAATAAGAGCCATGTTCATAAGTGAAAAGAGCTCATAAGAGAAAGCTCTCACCAGTACTGACCCATTTGCATTCTTTCTTCCAGTTCATATTTATTCCAAATTATCATGTAAGTTTGCATTGAGCAGTATTTTTTGTTGCTGGAACATAATCTCAAGCCAAACAAATTTAAGAATCAGCATAGAAGATTTCATGTTCATAGAAGAACATGAAATCCTGACTAATCTTCATCATTTTTTAAAAAGAGAATCAGTCAGGATGAAACTGTAAAGCTGTGCCTAAGATAATTAATTTTTAAAACCTTTCTTTTGGTAAGTGTATTTGGAATGAAAACAATCCTAATGGTAATATTGGTCTATTACTAGAAATGATGAAATTGTAAAAGCACAATTTTTTATAAAAAATCATCCTCTGTCTTCAGAGGAAAAGATAGATCACATTGTCATGTTAAATGATGATGGGACATAATTAACTGTCGTTGATCATGGAAGGCAATGCATAGCACCATTTTTAAACCAGTAGCTTAGATAATTTGCATCAAGGATCTTTTTAGGAGCCAGTCAGGAAGCTGTCTGGATGATTACCATTGGTTTTTTGAAGAGGTTTTGGAACTATGGAAAGTTCGGGATCTGTTAAATACCTAATATACTTTGAGTATTTAGGAAGATACACAGTTGTAGGCCCTTCATCTTGACAACTAACCACAGCAAAAGAATTAAATGAATGATACAACACTCTGGTGAAGAATTAAAAATGGCGAACATAACTCACCCCCACTGAATTTATGGAAAATACCAAGCTAATTTGATACACTTTTGAATAGCTGACAAATTCTGTTTTAAAAATCAATAGTCTATTAATACAATCTACAGCTAGACTTCTAATTGCCTAATACCAAACATCCTCCTTAATAAATTAGAAACATGCAGGCAAACATGCTAAAGATTAAATGAATCTGAGGGTGGCTCTTCAACAGTTCTGGCACATGTTTGGCACTGTAATGGCAAATGACGAATGCTCACAGGAGATGTGACTAAAGAGTCCAAAGCAATCAGTTCCTGGCTATGCACACTTGAACATTTTAGCAGTGAAGGAAACAGAAAATATAAATTGTTAATCATTAGTTTATTGATGGCACAAGAATTGTGGATGTACTGAAATGCAGAAAGCCCTGATAGAAGATGAAAGAAGACAGTCTGCACCAAAGGCTTATCTTGGCAACATGCCTTCTTCACAGTATGCCCTAAAATAGTATTTTCATTCTCCATCAAAGGCTAAGAATATACCAGAAACCATAAGCTTACACTTAATACTTTTTATAATATGTATGCAGAACATTATATAGTTTATAGAAACCTAAGAACATGTATTCAGCCACTCAGGTCAGGGAGGAATTAGCCAGAGCTGTAACACATTAGCACTTTTCACTTTCTAAAAGAAAATTTGCAACCACAGGATTGTGTTTCATAGCCACAAATGTGCCTATCCTTCATGAATTTGTCTAATCCCATTCTAAGCCCGTTTATACTCTACAGTATCTCATGACAATGAATTCCACAAATTTATATACACATATATATATCTTGTGTGGAAAAGTGCTTCCTTTTGTTGGTTTTACACCTGTGACCCATTTCAGCTGGGAGCTTGCCAGTTCCTGTGTAGTGAAAAAGAATGAGCAGTTTATTTTGGATCACTTTCTCCACATAATTTTTGATTTTACAGACTTCTCTGGCATCTGCTCAGCTCTGTCTTTTACAGGGTGCATGATCCTAATTGTTCCTTGCACAGGCATTGTTCCATGACTTGCTGCCCTCAGAGGCCTCAAGAAAGTTACAGGGAATCACACTAAAAGTTTGTGGAGACCAAGCAGGGAACAACAGCAGTATGCACCTTCCTGGTCTATTCTCCTTCATCGCACCATTCACAACTCAGGCTTTTCCTAATCCAGAAAAGATGAGCATTATTCTGCTCAGTTGCTTCTTGAATGCTGTGACCCTTCATCATGCTCAGCATCCTCTGGCAGCAAAGTTCCTCACCTCATTTGCTTCTCCTCCGAAGGAGCATCTCCTCTGCTTGGTGTTGAACCTCCATCTGGTTGCTTGGCTCGTGCCCCAACCTCTGGTATTGAAAAAGTCATTGGAGAGTAAATCCCAATTCATCCCTTCTGGCCTGTAAAAGACCTTATAAACATTCAGCATCGTTTGTGTCAGTTCAGGGCAGGAGTCCTCATCTGTTCAGCCATTCCTGTATCCCTGTGTACTTGGGGTTCTGAACTACCCTTGGTACTCTGCTCCCATCTTTTCCAGCTCTGTTCTCTGCTTTTCCCAACGTGGAACCAGAGCTGCAGCTAGCATCCACAGTGCTACTGACCTGCTGCTGTTTAGTGGTTTGGTCTGTATTCCTTTCTCAGTTATTCTATTGCTTTTCTGATCCCTGCTGGGCACTGCAATGACATTTCCAGGCATTTCTTTGCGATAACCTCAAAATCTTTTCTCTGTGTGGTAATAGTCAACTCACAGACCAACATATGTACTTGAAATTAGATTTGTGTATTCTCATTATGGCACTTTGCAGATATCTGCACTGGTTTTAGTGACATTTTATTGTCCAGTCATTTTGAATTGTAAGATCCTTCTAATCTCTTCCTGTTAAATTCTTGTCCTTTAACCTTGAATAACTACTGTCAACAAAATTTTTCACTTCACTGTTCAACCTTTCTTTTCCAAATGTCTCATGACTCTGCTGATAGCACATGCTTTTGTACCTCTCCCATGATCTTGAAGTAGGGAGGGAAGGAAGAAGAAGAAATAAAAAGAAGGAATCAGTTCTGGTTGCAGTATTCAAAACATGGCTATAAAGTGGATTTGTCTGTCTAAGGTAGACCTAGAGAATGACAGTGATTTCCTCTGCTTTGTTCTCCACTCTTCTCTAAATAATTAATAATCTCAGATTTACTTTTTAGACTGGTGCTGAGTGGTGAGGTATTGTTTTCAGGGAGCCATCTGCAGTGACTCCACAAACCCTTTCATAGTACAAACAGTTCGTTCAGGGCCCATGATCTTATATGTTGGGTTAAGTTTGCTTTTTCCCTGTGTATTATTTTGCAGCTACAAACACTGTATATAAATTTTAAACTCACTGACTCAATATTATGAGATCACTCTCCACTCTTTGCAATCAGCTCTGGTTGTGTTCAGCTTCATTTCAGTAACCTGAATAATCTTGTATCATCTTCAGACTGTGTCACCTCACTACTCACCCTCTGCTTCCAGACTCCTTGTAAGATGTCTCGAGAAACCTGAGTGCCCGCGACAAAGTGAGGGAACCCAGCAAATGGTGTTTGCCAGCCTGCCAGGGGTAAGTGGGTGGTGAAGGAGGAAAGTGAGCACTCGTGTTGCCAGTTTCCTGCTTTGGGAAAGAAGGTCCCTCCAGCTGGCATGAACTGCTGCGCTGCCTGCCAGGAGCGGCGGCTGCTACCCCACAGCTACTCTTCCAGGCATCACAGGTGATGAACAGCAAAGAAACATTTACTGAGCAAGCCAGAACGCAGTGTATAACACAGGAGCAGGCAAACAATATCTGTTTCAGTATAAGCAATTATTTATCTAAAAACAAAGAAGGCTGCCTACGAATAAGGAATGAGGACTTCGGAAGCGGTGACTCTGAGGACTCATGGGTCTTGGCGGGGAATCACTTGCAGATGAGATGACAGTGTGGTTTGGGGCCAAAAGAGCTGGGGAAACTCGAGTGTGTAGAAACAGAGCAACCAAGTGCTGGCCAGGAGATCCCAATTTCTCTGTGCTTGGCCATGGTGTGGTCTTTATCGCTATATATAATAACATACATTGCTTTGTTATATAAAGCTTACTTTATTAATACGTATTACATAAAATTTTATTATTTTCCTTGATATCATTATTCCTTTTGGTCAAATTTCATAGCCCCTGGATGATGGGCTCAACTAAATCTCAGCTATTGTCACACCTCAAAAGTTAATTGAGACTGGTGGAACGGGGGAAGTGGGATGCCAGCAGGGTGAATGATGAGCAACAGTAAACTACAGCCTGCGGATTACATGGAGCTTCCAGCAGGTTGCCACAGGCTTAGCACTTAGGCAAAGTATTAATTAACTTCTATAGTAATGATCTGCAATGGAGTATTAATAGCACACTGTGTGCATGCAGATCATCCCAAAGCTGGGAGTGTTGTATGCACCAGTGAAGAAACATAAATAATACAAAAGGATCATGAACCTCTGCAGTATGGGCAGGAGCTACCACAGTAAATGATCTGTACCTCAGAAAGACAGGGGCGAGTTGTTCAGACCAGGGGGAAATGGGGTCCTGTGTTTGATCCATCCCTGTTCCATGTTTCAAAGCTGAATAGAAGCTGCCTGGTCAACAGATCACGTTTTAAAGGTAAATCTTTGCAGGGTCGGTGTTCCTGTTGGTGGGCTCTGAACCTTGCAAGGAGGTGTGTGTTGGGCACCTGGATATCTTGGGAGTTTTCCTTGGCTCCTTTCTGCATATTTGAGTACCACCATTTAAAAACCTACTTTATGAACCTGCTATGTTGGCACAGTATCATTTTTCAGGGTCACTGCCAAAGCAGGACAAACTGTTAAGCTATGAATCTGTGAAGTCTGTGGAGCCCAACATGGGAGCCTGTTTGGTTTGGATGATGTAATGATATAAATATGAATTCTGGGCTGAAATCAAATGGAAAAACTTTGATCATAACATGGTGATATAACTCCAATGAAGGACACCCAATGCCAATGGTGGAAAGGAAGGCATGCCTTTGGGAGCACCTTGCAGGGAATCATGTCCACAGGGGAAGAGTTGAGTTGGTCACTAAAGAGCTTTAAACTGGGCCTGCAAGCTCTTGTCAGCACCTGCCCAGCTGTCCCCTGAGGCCAGCCTAGGGTCGTCTCAGGCTCCGACCAGAACTCCTCCATGGGGTGGTTTTGCAGATGTTACTTTCTGAAATGCCTCTTCACCACTGTGTGGCAGCACTGGATACTGGATTTGTCCTCACCTACCTCCTAGCCAGAGTACGGCCTGCATTTATGCAAGTGGTCATAGGACTCAACCCTCCAAGCTGCTGCTCTGACACAGTCGTGGGGATGGATGGCCATGCTCACGGGTCTTGCTGGAGCTTCCCTCCTGCCTTCTGCCCCAGCTGGAGTGGGAAGGTACCCTGTGTGGTCGGCACCCAACCTGGCAGCTCCTCAAGGAGTGGCTGCTCTGCAAATGAGACACTAACCCAACTCGCACGTCCCCGTGGGACCCTGGAACCCTGTGCCATCACCACCTCGGCACGGGACAGGAGAGAGATCCCGCTTCAGGGCCACCAGCAAGAGCTTCTTGCTGCAGCAAACACACAAACCCTCCAACTCACATTGTGTCTCTGCTCTGCCAGGTATTATTTTGTTGGTGAGCCAGAGCTTCAAACTTCTTTCTTACTTTTATCTGCCAGCCACCAGCAGTGGGTGAGGAGCAGGCACGTGGGCTGCTCCTTGCCATCCATCCTGCTGCTGCGTCACTCTAGCCTCGTGTGCCATGGGGAGCTGAGTGCCCTGCCTGGGAATGCTCACTGCTGAAAAAATCTTACATCCAGCCTCAGATTCTCCTCTTTACCTTCAGGCTCCTTGTCCTACCATCTTCTGAGACTCTGAACTAATTCCCTTCCTTCATTTATATTGTTACCTTGAAGGTATTTATAGAGCAAGACTGCATCCCCTCTGACTCTTCACACTGATAATTTATAAAACCTTGGTTCCTTCAGTCTTTCATAACCATGTGCTTTAATCCTGGCATCATTCCTATTACTTCTGTTTCTCGAAGTGGAGGGACGTTTTTTACATTTTAAACTTGGGACAACCTGCACTCAGGCAAGTGGACACGCACTATGACAGGCTGCCCACCCCTCGGCCACTTGGGTTCTTCTCCCCATGGGGAGGCAAGCAAGAAGAGCCCAGTGCAAGAGGGGTCCATCTCAGGGGGTGGTGCACAGCTGGCAGGCACTCAAATGTGGCTGGGATGAAGGAATGGGGTGAGGGACCACACTGGCAGCACTGCTGAGCTGTGACACTGGAGCAGGCACTGGCATGGCAGGTACCGTACAGAACTCTTCCCAGCCTTCCATCCTGAATGGCATCAGCCCTGTTCAGGGCTGTTAAAGCGCAAGATTATACAGTGTTAGCCTGGCTCTCACCCATTAGCCTTGATCTCACTGTTGTCCAGTACCCAAGCCATTCCTTGTACTGGGTTTGCATGGCAAGGTTTGGGTAGTGGGAGGGCTACAGGAGTAAGTTCTGTGAGAAGCTCCTGGACGCTTCCTCCGTGTCTGACAGAGCCAAGATGGGCCTGCCGCTGGCCAAGGTTGAGCTCATCGGAGACAGTGACAGTGCCTCTGGGATAACAAATTTAAGAAGGGGAAAAAAACCCCAGCAGCTGCAGCTGGAGAGAGAAATTAGGGTATGTGAGAGAAACTGCTGTGCAGACACCAAGGTCAATGAAGAAGGAGGGGAAGAGATGCTCTAGGTGCCAGAACAGAGATTCCCCTGCAGCCTGTGGTTGCCATCCACGGTGAGGCAGCTGTGCCCCTGCAGCCCTTGGAGGTCCACAGCAGAGCAGAGATCCACCTGCAAGTCATGGATGACCCCACACCACAGCAGGGGCATGTCTGAAGGAGGCTGTGACCCCACGGGAATCCTGAGCTGGAGCCGGCTCCTGGCAGGACCTGTGGACCTGTGAAGAGAGAACCCACCTTGGAGCAGCTTTGCTGGCAGGACTTGCAAGCCCATGGGGAATCCACACCAGAGAAGGGAAGAGTGTGAGGAGTCTTCTCTCTGCAGAGGAAGGAACAGCAGAGACCACATGTGATGAATTGACCACAGTCCCCTTTCCCTGTCCCCCTGTGCCACTACAGCAGAGGAGGAAGAGGAAATCAGGAGTGAAGTTAAGCCTGGAAAGCAGGAATGGGTGGAAGGAAAGTGTTTTAAGCTTTAGCTGTATTTCTCATTATCCTACTCTGATTTAATTGTTAGCAAATTAAGCTAATTTCCCCAAGTCAAGCATGTTTTGCTGCGATGGTAACTGGTGAGTGATCTCTTCCTGGCCTTACCTCAACCAATGAGGCTTTTGTTCTATTTTATCTCCCCTGTCCAGCTGAGGAGAGGAGTGATGGAGCAAGTTTTTTGGGCTCCTGCTGTCCAGCCAGGGTCAACCCATCACATTCCTCTCTCTATGAGGTTCCAGACTGCTGTGTGTTAGTGCTGGGTCTTGTCTTGTTGCATCCAGCCCATGGATGTAATGTTTCCAGACAGATTTGGATGCATCCCAGGCTGTACTGAGTGCCTGCTGGTGATGCTGATATAAATGGTGCTATCTCATTCTCTGTTTAATGAAACTTTAAAATGCAAGTTCTGGTCCTGTCTCCGGTGGTAACGTCACTAAAATTGTTCCCAATTTTGAAGTTTTGTTTTTATGGTTACTCTCTGAGTCTATGACTCATCAACCAATTTCTAGCCCACACCAAAACCTTTATAGAGTTTTCATTCAGTCTTTAAGGAAACTCAGTTATAGCACTACAAGAGTGACTCTGAGAGGACTGGCCACAGAGGGGATGGAGGAGCAGGCTGCATAATGAGGGCAATCAGTTCAGAAAGAGGAGAAAATTAGTTGTAAGACACAGGGATGGACGGGGTTGGAGGCAGTGCAGTCCCACCTCCAGACGTCCTGTGGGTTGAAGGGAACATGTGGCTGGGTCCCAGGCAGCAACTGATTGCAAAGCAGCTTCACTTACTGCAGAGGTCCCAAAAGCACAAGCTGCTTGAAGGGCTCGAGGTGCATCCCACATCACCTTCCTCATTACCACAGTTAAGTGCACTCGGCTGGAGAGCTTTGTGATTCATCCCTGGTATGAGCTGTGTGCCAGGAGGAGCTGGGTGAAGGGCAGATTCCCCAGCCTCAAGAAACTTCATACCACTTTCATATCAGCTCTCTCACATCTTAGTCCTTTCCCAAAAGGTGAAAGAGCTGGGGAGGAGAGCAGAACATCTGCTTCCTGGTGAGGGAGAGATGTGTGGCTGCTCAGCAGGTTATCTGAGAATAGAGGTTATTGAAATTCTTATTTTCCAGGGACTGCACTTAAAAAAGCTGTTGGTTATGTGAGCTGCTGGACTTTGAAAATAAGATACAGAGTTACCTTTCCCTCCCCACTGACATTCAGTTCCCTTTGGCTTTTGGAAAAAGTCTCCATGTGCAAAAGCAAAGGCAGAGTGCAAACATTCCCCCTCCTGCCACCTGGGAAGGACTGAAACATGGAAGGCTGTGTAGCGGCAGGAGGTGAGCCGTGCAGGCAGGCTGCCTCACCTCCAAGCTCCCAGCTGTGCTGTGGGGCCCTGGGCAGAGGCCGTAGGCTGGGTAAGGCAAGAACAAGAAGCAGGAAAGAAGAAGATGGAGGGATGAAACCCAGTTTGAAACTCTCCTGCCAGAGAGCTGCAGGCAAGAGGACGACAGATTCTGGCCCTGTCTTCTCAACCTTTTTTTGTAATGGGATGCACACTGGCCTCTCCCAGGGCTCAGATAACCCCTCTGATGAAGGGAAGATTATTTTTCAAGATTGTCTTCAGAGATTTCTCTAAAAATTCTCAGGTGCACTGTGTCTGGATCTGCAGATTTACAATATGTAGGTTGAGTTTTGTCAGATACTCTCTTACCATTTCTGTGTTTATCCTTTGCTCTTGGCCCCTCCAGTTGCTCTCTCATAAATTCTCTGCTTCCTGCAGAAGAATCCCCAGTTTCTTCATTATCATTACTGAAGGTAGGTGAGCACGGTTCTCTCCCCCCCAAACCACTCTGCAGTCAGCCCAACTCAGCCTTCAATTGCTGAAAGACTCGGATTTATTCCCTAATTCCTCTGTCCTTCTGTTCTTGTTTTTGATTAAAAAAAATTAATATACAAACACCACAGTGTGGCTAGAGCGAAGCTGTCCACATGGAGGATGTTTAAAATGCACAGTTCAAGCGTTTGCTGCTACAGGTATACATCGTTTTGTCATTTGCTCACCTTCACGTGGACCTGGTGTGTTCATATATTTGATAGATTAAAAAAGTAAGTCACAGCTCTGCCCATGTATATGGGCTGTTTTCTTATTTCTTGTTTCCTAACTATCTTCTGTAAGTTTGTTGCTGTTTCATATGCTTCCCTAGCTACACATTTCTTGTCTGCCATTTTATATCTGTGCATTATCTTCGAATTGCTCCTCTCACCACCCAGCCACTCATGCTGCAATTCTCCCTTCACAACTGCACACCACAATTTTCCCTGCTCCGGGCCGTCGTTGCCCATGGGTGGGAGAACATCCGTCAGCCACTTACAACTACACAGAGACAGGACAAAGGGCCTGGCACCAACCCACTACCTCTGTCTAGTGAATGGACTGATGAAAGCGCAGCAGCATCTCTAGGGATGACCTGGAAACTGGGTAAGTCATTGTCAAGCACTCGTGCTGCCCCTCTGCCTTTGGGAGGTGTGGAACTCACCATCTCTGTTTGCTCCCACTCATCAGCAAAGTGGTGGTGAAAACTCTGGGTGGCTTCAATCTGCTACAGACCAAAGGCACTGCAGGACACGAGGAAAGGATATTCAGCCTGGAGCTTCATGTTAGTAGCCATTTCCTTTTGATCAGCATGGGCGTGATTCTGCAAGAGGCTGAGCATTGGAACGTGAATGCAGCGGGGCATCTGACACATCCACACATCCAATATATGTGTGTCAGGACTCCAGAGCTGTTTAAGACACTTGCCTGTTGTGTTTTGCTCGATGCTTAGCACCTCCTGAGGCTGAGCATTTCAAGTGAACCCCCATGTGTGACATGCTTCCTTATGGCACTTGGTAGCCCAAATTTAGATGCTAACAGCAGCAGTTTTATATTAGTGTGGTTGAAGAGACTGAAGGGAAAAGACCAGTCTGGGCATCCCACACTCCCACGGAACCGGAGCAAGGCTCTTCCCCGAGGACCTTGGCTGGCCCTCTTGGATTTAAGCAATTGCAGGCTTTTCTAAGGAAAGAATAGTCTGCAGCCTATTTTAATCCTTTTTGCTGTGGTGGAGCTGGCAGGACAAGGCTCCGCAAAGCCGCCTCCTCCTGTTCCAGACCCTAGGTGGGTTTGTGTTCAGCCATGCTCTAATGTTCCTAGTGCAGGCTGACATCCTGGGTAGCACAGGTTTTGGGGAGCCAGGAACCTGCTGCAGAGCCTGCTGCAGAGCCTGCTGCCCTCCTTTTTTAGGAAATGTAATGCATGCCCCACCTGTCCGGCAGGCACCAGGGAGAGACCCCGGAGAGGCTCCAGTGATGATCACTCCCATGCCAAACGCCTGCCTGGCTGTCACAGGGCAAGCCCCGAATGGCTCACTGGGGGCCCTGCCCGCTGCCTTCGGGCAGGCAGCAAAGGGCAGGCAGGACCCCACGGCATGGGAAAGGCTCTCCATCACCACGGCTTTACCCTTTCCAGTACTCACTTCCCTGCCTGCCCAACGCCAGGCAATTTCAGACTGCAGCACTTCTCTCCTGAGGAAATACTGGCCATAGATTTAGGAATAGATATTGCCAAATAGTATATTGTTTTCATAAATCTCTGTAGATCCGCTTTATATCCTAGAGGCTAGACATTCTAATTATTGCTTCTATTTTATCTAAATTGGCAACAAAGCCATCATAGCTCAGCTCATAGACAGTGCAGGTAATTCTGCTAGACCAAATTTTGACCTTTTAAAGTTCATTCTGAAGTGTCTTCTCTGCTCTCTCCGGTTCTTGCCTGGCTCTTTGGTTCTGCTTTTTTAGAACCATCACCCAATTTAAAATAGCAATCACCATAGCTTCAATACATTGTACCTTAAAGACGTAGGCAATTACTGTGTGAAATATCTCAGAAGCAGGACTAATATCAAAGGGCATTCTCCTACCCTTACAACATCCAAATAGCATATTAAAGATCTTGTTGAAGTTAGATTTAAGCTTGTCTCTTCACAGTTTATTTGCTGAAGCAAATGCCCTTCATTTCACAGTGATTTTTTCCCCTTTTGCTGGGAACCTGCCTGTCATACAGTGGTTTCACAGAACAGTGTTCATGTGTTGCAGCTGCATTTAAATAATGTAAACCAAAGCATCTCCCTCCTTAAGCTACCTCGGCAGTGACAGATACAGAATTAGCTCCATATGAAATTTTTTCTTCTTTCAACAGCTCACAGATTTTCTATATGATGTTGCATTTTTGCTTTACCCTTTAAAAGTGGGATTTTTGGTTTTTGGTTTGGAGAGATCATTGAAGTAACTGATCTTTGGAGTTTAATGTGGTATTCCCCTCCAGACAGCCTCGGTCCAACCAGTTATCTGAGAATCCTCCCGGGCTAAACCTATTATAGCAAATGTTTCTCCTTCTTTGCAGATGATTTTTTTTAAAATGTAAAAGACATTCTGTGCACCAGCTTTTAAACTAAAGTGGGACTCGACTGTCACAAAGAGTGTGGAGTGGCACAGGGTGAATATCTCCCTATATGTCATCCTGTGGCATTTACAATAAAAATATTTCAAAGTTCACAATTAGGAGAGGTTCTCAAGTGGTGCCTCTGGATGGAATTGTTGGAAATGCATTATCTGGCTCTCATTTAAAGACAGTGTTGTGTGGTTTTGGTTTTTTACATACTCTAAATGCAAAGCAGTATTTGTTATAGGCTCTTGATTAATTCCAATTACTGTAGCACCCTGTATTGCTTTCAAACAGTGATTTCCAAAGTGGCTTGTGCCTTTCCCCAGTCCCAAGGGAGGTGCCTGCTGCCTCCCCTTCAGGAGGCTCTCAGCCCATCACCCCACACCTATCACCCACTGCCCTCACCTGTGCCTCAGGGCAGGGCTGGCTCAGCACAGCATTGCCCAGGGCTCCAGTTTCAAGGATAATTCCATAAATCCATCTATTCCCCAGTTCTGGCCAATTTATTTTATCTTATAGGGGAGCGAAATAAGTGAATATCCCACAAAGCTTCAGGGAAGGGCATTAAAACCTGATGCAACTGCCTTCTCAGAAGCTGGAAGACAAATAACACCAAATATGCGATATTTTGGGTGGATGGAGGCAAGGGTTTCAGTGCCTGGCAACATTGGCAACTTCTGGTGGCTGCACACCCATTTCTCATTCTTTTCCCTGTAAAGTCAGACCACTCACTTGAGCGTATTTGCCCCTGCTGACATTCACTGCACGTGCAATCTTGTCTCTACCCTCTCTGCCAGAAGGCACCCTGGCACAACTCTGCCACTACCAGAGAGAATTATTTTCTGCTTCATTTGTGGCATATTTGACTAAACATGATATGACTTTCGCCTTGTGTTTCCAACAAAACTTAGCAAACAGAGACTCCCGCCTGTCAGAAAATGTCTTATTCCTCCTTTCTTTTCTTCACTTTTAGCCTTTTGTTTTGGAAATGATGCAGCATAAATAGCTGCTTATTCTGCAGAGAGGGATTTAGAGCCCTGCTGGTGCCTGCCAGCCTTTTCCTCCCCCCATCTCTAAGCAAGAGCCGTGTACAGCCCAGCAGCCGACCTTCTGCCCGTGCTGAATTTCACCCCAAAAGCCTCTGGCTGAGGTTCACGTTATGGCAGTTTCTCACAGCCTTCTGTAACTCATTTACTTAATGATCCTCTCCATACAAGTCTGTCTGTTATTAATGAGTCACTAAGTTTTCAACAATCCTATGTTTGAGCTTTAAGGTTTAAGCCATCACATGTGCATCCACTAATCTGCATTGCAATTAATTATGAATAAAAATGAGTTTTTCCTCTACAACAACATCAGAGCCTCCCATGTGCCCTGTGCAGCACCAAGGCTCCATCCTGGTATAAAAGGGCTCCATGGCTGCAATGGTGGCAGCTGCCTTTGCTGTCTTCTCCAGGATTCCGCTAATTCCCCCTCTCAGGCATGCCTGCTCAGGGAGGTTGGCAGTCCAGTGCTTCTCCCTGTGGTTCCTCTGCACAGTGTCCCACCGGTATTTCAGTCACATACCCTCCCCCCAGACCTCTGCAATGCTAGCCAAATCACAATTTACTTCATGCATGAGAACTTCTCATTCCTCCTGCCTATTCCCTTGGTTTCCAGCCTCAATGCAGAGACAGCTCTGACATATTTTGCTTATTCCCTCTCTAATTCTCCTTCTAAGTTTCCAAATCTCATCACAGCCATATTTTCTTTCCTGTGCAGACTCAGAAATCCATACGCAGAGACAGGAGGAGACACCTCCTTTGGGTCCCTCGAACCCTCTTCTTGCTTAGGGCTGCCTGGCAGAGGGGCTCTCCAGGAGATGTCCCTAGCAAAGGACATGAGCTCATTCCCTGAAGGGATGCAACTGTTCCCCTGACAGGGCTCTAGTTGTTGCCCAAACAGAGAAAAATGGAAAAGAAACTTCATGAAAAATCTTATTTCTGTTTTGCTTGGTTCCAATGAAATCTTTTCCTTAATTTGTTTCTGTTTTCAAAATCTGACACTTCTGCGCACCCTCCCCCATTTTTGTCACATTCTCTCCACCTGTATATTCATGGATTTTACTTTACCTGCTCTTGTTTTCTTCTTTAGGAAAAAAAACCAACCCACCCAAACCCCTGTTTTTCTTATTCTGCCATTTCAGATCACCAGAATTAGTGCTTCTTTTTTTTCCCTCTCTTGTCACTTTTCCAAAGTTGAAGAAGTTTGGCCCTGTTCCAGCTAGAAAGGGAAAAGTCATAAGGCAGTCCCCACCCACTATCCTTCTGCTCCACTCCAGAGCAAGAACAACTAACGGGAAAGAGATGGGAGAAGAGGCAAGGGAAGTAAAATAACACGCCAAACTTCCAAACTTTTTAATTTCAAAGAAATAGATATATTTTTGTGATTTAAAAAAAAACCAAAACAACCCAAAATCACTAAGGAAGAGACATTGCTTTATATCCACAGCATTTTTTCCCCAAATGAGACAATCCTGTCTTTCAGAGACGAGCAGGGTGCTTGGACAGGTGCTTGGGTAGGGGCACACACAGCGTGTGCTGCTATGGGCTCAAGGCTCAGCTTAGCACAGGGTGACACCTCCACAGGGCGTCCAACCCCAGTGTCCTGAGCAGCTGCCCAGCCCTGCTGAGCTGGACTCAACATCCTGAGAAAGAAGGGAGAGAGGGAAACCAAATCAGTCCTGAGCCACCTCCTGCAGGCCATGAATATATTGAGGCCAGCACAGGCAGTCCTGGTGTCCCTGGGACAGCTGGAGCACCCCTGGGTACAGAAGGGTTTGTGCACAACAAGGCTCTGGAGCCTCCCCAGAATCTCGATTTACCTATCTCACATACAGGAATTGGTTGTTAAATTGGTAAAAATGCTGCCTTCTAGGTAGCTGATCCAACACCTCCTGCCCTCCTGCTAGCATCTTGTATTTCCTTTCTAGACTGAATTTTTCTAACTGCTGCTTCAGTCTTCAGATCTTGCCGCTCCTCTGTGAGACGGAGACTGCTGAACTGTCAGGAACATTTCTGGCTGAGGTTGGAGCATCCCTCAGTCTTCTTTCCAGCAAACTGAGCAGTTTGTACCATTCCAGTCTTGTACCAGAGCTTGTTTTTTGATGCCTGGATAGTATGTACGGCTTTCCTTTCCTGAACTTTGGTGACCTTTTTAATTCTGGACCCCCAAGTTGCCAATAACACCCATAGTAATCATTTCAACAGTAATGTGAAGAGTCGAGATGCTCCCCTGCTTTTGTTTGATACTCTTCTGTTACATATTCAAGGAAGATGCTGGATGCTTTCAGCATGCTGTTGAAATGAGAGCTCATGTGGAGTCAGTTACCTGAAATCATTCATGAGCCTTCTTCTGTCACAGCTTTCCAAGCCCCATCCTGGAGATAAAGGCTGCAATCTTTGTTCCCAGTTGTCTTTGCCTGTATGCACTCATATTAAAATACGTTTATGGCCATTTTACCAGGCAATTTAGACAATACTAGAGCAGCAACATGGCCTGCTTGTTATTAACATGCCCACCAGTCGCTGCATCACCTGCAGACTTCACCATCACAGCTTTTTCATGGTCAGGTTGACCACTGGATAAAAACATACACACTGTTGCAATGGGAACAGATTCCCCCAAGAGACCTCACTAAGGACACCTCCATCCTCTGAAGTCTCCCCAGTAGCCACCCCATGGTGAGATCTGAGACAGGTTTTAGTCTGTCTAGTGTGTGCTCTGATAATTCCTTCTGTAGCGTGGGTTTTTGCACTCCAAATGTCATGTAGTAATAGGCAAAATGCTTTGAGGAATTCCGGTTTGCTATAATGGTACACTTGCCTTTATCAATCAGACCTAAAAGGCTGTCCAAAAAAAGACCCCGCAAAAAGACGTGAGCAGCCAGTTCATGTGCAGGTCTCTGGGCTGTGCCTTTAAATTTTTCTGAACACTGGAACTACACTGACATTTCTCTAGTCTTCTGGAATTTGACCATTTTTCTAAGATCTGTTAAGCTGTGGCGTTGGCTTGAGCTAGTTCCTTCTAGGCTCTTGAGCATCAGCTGTCTGGATGATCTGCAAATGCTGAATTCGAGGAGATCATGCCTCACATCCCCCATTGTTACAGATGGCAGGATTTATATTCCATCCACAGTATCATCTGGAGATGAATATATCCTCCTGCTTCATTCCAAATACAGAACAGAAATATCTACTAAACATTTCTGCCTTTCTGCACCAGTCACCATCTGGCACGAGCAGGGAAGAAGCAGTGCTCCGAGCCAAGCTCCGGCGGTCCCGCTGGGAGGCTCGTGCCATGAACACACCCCACACACCCCGGAGTGCTGGGGGGCCCTGGGGCACCCCACAGCCCGCTGCCGGGGCTCTCCCCGTGCCTTCCCCTGCACTCACCAACCTGGTTCTCTGCTGAACCTTGCTGTTGGCAGGGTGCTGGGGCAGACCCCCGGCCCTTGCCCTCTGCCTCAAGGCCAAGCCGACAGTCTGGCTCCAATGAAATTCCCCATCTGACCCTGGGCTGAAGAGGCCATTACCATGTAAATCACTGAGCCTGGAAGGCAGAGAATGTGGAGGAGCCTTGATGGAGAGGGATGAGATAAGGGGGCTTTTATTGAAATTCAGAAATCTTTTATTCTTTTTCCACCAGCCACTCAAACTGCAGCTGAAAGCCAAACTGGGGCTTGTATGGGACTTGTTAGAGGAAAATACTGCGAAACGTGCTAACAGTGCTTTGGATATGTGTCTTACAGTGAAAGTCACCTCTTGTGCCTCTCCAAGTCACCCCCCTCCTCTAGTTCCCATCGTGGCCTGGAGTGGCATCCCCATGCTGTCACACCAGCCGGGCTTGATGGTGCTTTCCTAGCTCTGTCTGGTTCCTCCTGGTGGCAGCATCAAGGGCTTAGAGCAGGCGGTCCCTCAGCCCTGTATACCACACATTTCAGGGAACACCAGAGTCCCGGGGCTGCTGTGAGTGAGATCGCAGGGAAAGGATTCCCAGCCTTTCCCTTGATCCTTTTTTTTTTTCTTACAGCAGTGTTCTTTATTTACTCCTTATTGCATATGGCAAAGCCAGGAGGAGAGAAGAAGAGAAAAAAGGCACAAGTCTGCAGGGGAGAAAAGAGAGGCGTTATTGTGAACGTGTGTTGTCCCTGGCTGGTGGCACAGCAATTCTGTGGGATGTGGGATTCCCTGCTCCAAGGGCTGCCTTGCTGCTATGGCACAGTCAGTGGGGGCTGCTGCAGGAAAGGCTGTGCTTGGGTTGGAGAACGGCTTGTCGCAGCAGTCACTGCACAGAGCAGGGTGCTGGGTCAGCCTGGCTGTGTCCCCCTCAGCAGCAACACGGACTCCGTTAATAATTAACCGGGTGCGGAGACAGGCGTCCCGTGTGTAATGGCATCGCAGACATCTGACACTCCTAATGGCCTCCTCACTCTGCCTCCCACAGCAGGGCTGCCAGCTGATCCTGCCGCTGCTCCTGAAGGTCATCCCTGCGGTGCCATCCCCTCCCAAGGGCAGTGCCAGAGCCCCTGCTGCCTGCGTGCCTCACCCCCCGTCCTGCCTCCCGGCGCTGCGCAGGGTCACAGCTTCAGCCCGGGGACGCCTCTTGAGGAGCCGCTTGCTCTACAGCCCCCAGTGCCTGCAGGAGGGCAAGGGCAAACCAAGCTGGGGTCCACCAACCAACCACACTGCTGGGGTTTCTGCCAGGGAGCCGTCCTACCTTTCATCCAAATTCGTTTCTCCAGCTAGGAGAAGCGCTCTGGCACGGGCTGGCGGGGCTATGATGTGCTGCATCAGCACTGACTGCACGTACTGGCTTTGCAGACCCACACCTGGGGGATGCACCCGTGTGGCTCCTTGAGTGCTCTCGAGCTGCCAGAGCATGTCAGATGTTGGGTGGAACACTGGGCACAGCAGGTCATGGGGAGGAAGAAAACAAGCCCACGGGAAGGGAAAGCCATTGGCAGCAGCTCAAGCATCGCTGCAGGCAGTGGGGCTGTGCTGGGACTTGGGCACACAGCCCTGTCCCCCCATGCCGGAGAGAAACACCTGCAGCGGTGTCAACACCGACTCTGGACCTTACAAAAGGGACTGCTGGAGGCACCAAACTTCAGGGGGCCCCTCTGAAGAGACCACCCTGCTGTGATAAGGAACCAAAGTCCCTGGAAAATGAAGGTAAAGGTTCAGGTAGGGGATTAGCAGGTGGGATTAAAGGCTCAGCAGCTCTTGAAGTGGATCTGAATCACACTCTAAAGCAGCCCACCGCAGCTGTGCAGTGAGGAATTGCTCCTTGTCTGGCTTAATTGCATCTCATAGCAATTCCTTGCTGCTGTCTGTGCTCACCTTTCCCAGGGTCACAGTGAGGGTGCCCTGTGCATCATCCTAGGCAGCTTGGCCATCACCGCATTCGGGGCTGACACGATGAGGGTAAGGAGGCCAGTGGCAGAGCTGCCACCAAAAAATCACTTGGAAATGTGGAGAAATGCCTTTCATCCATCAAATTTCAGTCACCAGCAAAGAGATTTAATTTTAAGCACCATTTGATTTTAAAGAACCAGACTCTCCTGTCACCAGTGACTTCCACCTTTTCCAAAGGCAGACCTGAGAGCTGGTGGTGCCACCAGGCTGCCCACCTGCACCTGAGCACTCAGACCCCTCCAGCATCAGTGCTGGCAGCCAAAAAATTGATGTCTGATGTGCCCAGCAATGTTCGTCACCTACTTCTCTGACACCTTGTGGGTGTTCAGAAATGCCAGTGGAGGATGCTGTGGGGATGCTTGTGCCTCTCCAAACACTCAAACACTGGCAGTGCAGGACAAGGGAGATTCTCACTGTGCAGTGACTTTTCACAGTCAGGAAAACTCTCACATTTCCAAAGACAAGTAGGGGGTGGAGGGGGCTCTGCCCAACAGTGCCCATATCAAATACGTAGCCCTGGGAAAAGGGCTGATCTGTAACTGACTCCAGTGGTGGATATGTGGAAGAGTGTGGATGGAAAAGCAGCCACATGGGGTTGGGTGAAGCCAGTGGGCACTCCCAGTGCTGTCACACACAGAAAAATGGCCAACACTGAGCAGGTGGGGACTGATCCCCTTTTGCCCCCACCAGACCCATGAGTCTGCATTTTGAATCTGTGTCATGAGAAAGTATTTCCTTGATTTTAAAAATGCCAAGCCAAATAATTTGGATGCTCTCCATGTTTTGAGAGACACGGTGAGGACTTCCAGGCTACTGAATTTCTTCTCAAGCAAAAGTCACAGCTTGTCCCCCCACATGGATGGTGCTCAGTCCCTCACTGAGCCAGGGTAGCCACCAGCTGCACTGCTCATCCCATGGCTCTACCACACTAGCACCCCTTTTTTGAGTGGTTTCTGTTCTTTTTCCAGTATCCATCCATCCTTCTCCTCACAGTTTTCGTGAGCATCACTGGCACTGCAGAGAGGAGCTCACAGGGACGTCGGGGTCTCCTATCCAAAAGGCAGTTGAAAGCCCTGCACTGTCTGAGAATGCTGGGATTATCTTTCCACTGCGTGCAGCATTTTGCTTCATCTGACTGTACTTCACCCCCTCAACTACGAGTTTCATGGCCCAGGTGTGGCCCCCAGGGACCTTGCTGGCTGGGGACACTGCAGGGCTCCGGGGGATGCCGGGTGCGGAAGGGACAGGGAGGGGATGCAGAGGCGAGCAGGACGGGCACTCTCCCGTGCAGGGTTGCCATATCAACAGGTTCTCTGGGAGTCTCTCACTGCAGATGCAGTTTTCTGGGATGCTGTGATGCGAGCTCGAGCACTCCTGGCTTCTGTGACCCCACGTGCCTTCAAGTGCCCTCTCCTCTCTGCTTCCTGGGGGCTCTGCCAGGCATGGCCCCAGGTGCATTTTGCTTCTCCCGGTGCTGCCAGTTTGCAGCCTGCTGCCGGGCATCCCTGCCTGCATCCGTCCCTGGCGAACAACGGCACCTGGTCATGATCACAAGGCAGCAGCTTGAGCAGCTGCAGCGGATGCCGAGGGGGACGGGAGGGACACCGAGCCCACAGACAGGTGAGAAGGGGACCAGTGGCTCCTCCCAACACCCTCAGCATCCCCCATGATCGCAGCAGGGCTGCCCCCCAGCCCACGAAATGCAGAAAGGGAGCAAACAGCAGCTGCATTTACTAATTTCAGAGGGGGAAGGAGAGTTTTATTGTCTCACATCAGCCAAAGCACCAGGCAGTGATGCTGAGTGCCCCATCCTGGGGTGCCCTGAAACATCCTGAGCCTCTTCCAAGGCCTCTGTTACCTCAGCATGGCTGTTCTCCAGCTGCCAAAATTGGTGAGAAATGCTGAAATCAGTGAGAAATGCTTTGACTGCTGGCAGGGTTGCACAGCAGAGATATTTCATCTGGCAAAACCGGTCTGAGCAGGAGGCTGAGGCTGCCAGAGCAGGGGGGGACCACCACCCCCCCTCCATCCTCCTGAAGGGATGGGGTGACAGTGTAGGGTGGCCTGGGAAGCTCCCAGGGAGACAGGGAAATGTCAGGTAGAGGTGAAGGGGGCAAACAGGTGTGTGGGGTGAATGCAGTTGGGGGGCTGCAGGACAGCAAGAGGTGGACATGTCCCTGCAGATCGAGGCCCCCACAGTTGATGCAGGAGGCAGAGTGGGAGGAATTTGCTCTGGAGGCATTTGCTACTTCAGATAGCTGGGATGCCGGAGCTGGGAGGGTGTTTACATTCCCTCCCTTATCTGCACATAGGCGCTGTGGGGCCCCTTTCCTGCTGAACAGGTCTCCTCGGCGGCGGGGGAGAAGCAGGAGCTTGGCGCCAGTGCTGACCCTGCATGGTCCTTGGTTGCCGGGGCTGCCTGCGGGAACGGGAGGTGGGATGGGGCAGCCACGTGCCAAAGCCCTATTAAACTTCTGTCTGCATAGGGTGGGTGGGCTGGGCACCCCCCAGAGCACACCCCACCTCTCCTCCTGTGTCCGCACCTCTCTGGACACCTCATCTGGGGGTGTGTGTGACTCGGAGTCACCCATCATGTTCTTGCTTGTGTGGCTTGGCTTTGCCTGTCAGGGTGTAAATCCCCCTTTGCTCCTTGCATCTGGGAGCCACACATGCAAAAGGGTCTTATGGAGGAGTCGGGGGTCATGGCATCCCTACATGTGTCACCCTCACCGTCGTGCCCTGGGCAGACAGAGGTGCGCCCTGAGCCTGGAGCCCCACGGCTCTGCTCCATGGGCAGCAGCTCTGAGTGCTGAGCCTCTCCCTCCTGGACACTGCCAGGGCACAGGGTGATTCCAGGGACAAGACAGCACTGCTGGCAGCATGGCATTGCCAGCCTGTCTGCTAGCTAAACTCAATCTCGACCATCTCCCCAGGAAATTACCGGCCCTGGGAGTGTGTCCTGTTCCAGGAGCTGGGAGCAGCTGGATGCTGCTGCCGTGCCTGAGGCGTCCCCCAAATACCAGCACGGCTGGGCAGGCAAGGCAGCAAGTGCTGCAGCTGCGCTGCCATGACCTCCCTGCCCACACTGCACCTCCCACATCCAACAGCCTCAAACCCTCCTAGAGCTTCCACATCGTCTCTCAAAGTGCTGCTCCTTCTCCCCAGACACCCCACGGATATGTTAAGAGATGCAGGGCCGTGGCAGAGCCTGCAAGCCCCCGCAGCTGCCCTGTGCTGGGATGACAACTGCCCGTTTATTCCTCCTCTGTTTTCTCTCTCTTGGTGAGCCTTTGATCCATGGCAATACTTTGCCTCTCGCTCCACGACAACTTAATTTCTATAGTAACCTCCTGTGCTGGATCTTGTCGAAAGGCCTTTTGAAAATCTGAATAAACTGTTGAGTGGTTTTTCCTCTACTCACTCTTTAGTGAAGTATTAGAAGAGTTCTAATACAAGAAATGAGGCTGGATAGTCCTGTCTCAAGCCAAACACGTTGCAATCATCCAACCACTTAGGTTTTGATAATTGTCTCTTCCAATCTGCCAAACACACAGGATTTTTCCTTGCAATGCTCCCACAGCACCAGCAAGGCCACCCCTGCCATGGTGGACCTTGGGGACAGCCTGGGGACATGAAGAGTCCCCTGACCCTGCCCTGAGCCAGCAGTGAGGGGGATTGCCAAAACCACTTCAGCTTGTTACAAAATTTTAATTAATCTATGAAAATTTCCTATCTGCAAATAATTCAGGCCTTATGAAATTCCAATAAAACCATTTATCACAGCTGGCAATTTGATGCTGGCAGCGGAGCTCTTGGACACTTGGGGAGTAATTGATAGCCTAATATAATTTTAAATTAGGGTTTGTGTTATTAATTTCAGCCTTTTGAAAACACCTCTTTGTTTGGACTAAAACCCAGTTCTCCTGTGGCACTGCAGGCGGCGGGCACACACCCGGGGCTGCCCTCAGGCAGCAGCCCTGCCTGTTCCTGGTGCCCTACCTGCAGTGGGGCCAGGGACCCCCAGCACCCCGTGCCGGCTGTGACACCAGGAGCGGGGCTGGCTGGGGACATGGCTGTGCATCCCTTGGGAGCAGGGGTGGCTCCCGAGGCAGCAGGGGTGGCTCCCGAGGCGGGAGGGCTGGGGAGGAGCGGTGGAGCTGAGAGCAGCGTGTGCCCACAGTGGGGGCTGAGCACGACCCCCGTGCCCCAGCTCACCGCTTCCGCAGTTAAATACTCGGATCGGGTGATTTACACTTGCGCATCCATCACCTTTCAGGGACGTGGGATCCTTCTCCCCCTGCTGAGTAACATCCCTGCGTGTTGCTAAACAGCTATTACACCCTGTTGCGGGGTGACTGAGTTTTGGAGGTGGGAGAAGGAAAATGATCCCTGTACTTACGTGGTCTCAATTCCATAACACGCTCAAAAGCTTGAAAAAGATACTGAGTAATGAATATGTAATGTCAGCCGGAATGTGACAGTCTCACCATCCCTCCACTACAGCGCCCACCTGTAATCCCAGGGACAACGGGAGCAGCAAGGGACAGACCCCACGGCAGGGGGATGTTGTGGGAAGCCTGTGGGCACCCCAGTGCTGCACTGGGGCTGTCTGTCCAGGCCGGGGCTTCCACCACAGAGCCCCAAGCTGGGAAGGGGTTGTTGGTGACATGCTAGGGGAGCTGGGAAGGGTTGGGGACCGCAGGGACAGCGAGACCAGGCGAGATGTGAGGCAAGAGCACATTTGATGTGATTCATTAATTAATGGGCACACCAGGCCTTGAAAGTGCAAACCATAAAAGAGGTGCAAAGAATTTCATATTTTAAATTATTTATCCGTTTTTTTCTCTCTTTTTCTAACTAGACACTGTGAGGAGCAGCCCATGAGTGGCCGACTGGGAGCAGTGTGGCCATGCCCGAGCCTGGTGGGAGGGAAACTAATGCAGGACTGGGCTTCATCTGCTGCTGCCCAGCTCTGGGATTAGCACCAGGAGCCAGACCCATGGGGCAGGGGCCACGTGCGGGGCAGCGTAGCCAGCATTCCCCAGCCAGGAATCACTGGGGACCCTGTGGGGCTACTGCCACCAAAGGGCAGCTCTGGGCACTCGGGGGTATCATGATGACATTCCCATAAACAACCCCTGTCCTCCCCATCTCTGCCCCCTGAGCACGGCAGAGTGCAGCTGCTTAACCCTTTCTTAGGGACCATCAAGACACTGAGCCAGAGGCATAATTGAGCAGGGGAGCGATTATCATGTTAAAAATCTGGACACAACCCCGTAACAAGATTTGCAATTTGTACCAGGCAGGCAGGCAGGCTGCAGGGTACTTTCCCTATTAGGGGCCACATGCTGTTAGCAATCACATTAGTGGGGCTGGGATTTAGCATCAGGAAATCAAAGTGGTCCCTGCAGACCTCAGCCTATTGCTAAACTAGCCGGGCAGCCAAGGGGCAGGGAGGGGCTGCTCATCTGCAGCTCCCTGCTCACAGTTGGACCGAGCTATGCTGGGGTCGTCCTTGCTCCTGCCAGCATGGGCAGCCACAGGGTCCTCCCACTCGGTCACCTGGTGGCTGAGCCCTCTTGGATGTCAGAACAGAGTTTGCTCTGCTCCCAGCTGTGCTGAAGCCCCAGCAGAGTCCCAGCCCTTGCAGCCGCTCTGCTCTCATTCACTATTTTATTCTTCAGATCTATTGGTTAAACAGATTTTAATCCACGCAGTCTGGAGCTATTGATACCATGCCGTGCTAATTTGTTAGCTGGCTGTCAAGTAAATGAAGTGAAATGCCAAATATTAAATGAAATGTATTGTGTGAAACGGGCCAATGCCGAGTTCCACATTTCCCATGTGGCATTCTGCTCCCACGCAGGGCTCAGGGAGATTTATAGGTCTTATGGGCCTGGACTCTGAGCAATGGCTGCTCTTGGGGTGTACATTGGCATGTGGGATACCTGCAGGGCCCCCCTGGCCCCATGGCTTCGGAGGGAGCAGGAGCTATCCTAATCTGCACAAGAGCTGGAACATGTAGTTGTCTACAGCCAGTCCCTGGTGTCTCACCCCTCTGCCCTCAGTGGGGAGGATTGCACTGCTGCACTCCAGCACCCATGACACCTCCCAGCTCACTGGGTGCCCTCTCTGCCCCTCAGTGTGTGGCCTGAGAGGTCCTGCCAGCCCCCAAGGGATGGTGGAGGATGCTCTGTGCTGGGCCAGCTGCATGAGTGCAAGGGGGGCACCTGCTCCCTGTGTGCTGCGCCTGGGACATTATTTATTTGGTGAGTTATGACTCTGTTTTCCCCTGTGTAAATATCTGGGAAGCACAGCTAATGTTCTGTGCACAGCTGAGGCAATTACAGCCCTCAGCACAGCTCTGCACCCCGGGCCCCTCACAGAGATCAGCCCAGCCATGCCCCTGCCCTGTGCGAAGGAAGAAACTCCCATTAAACCACCACAGTGAAACATGGCCAGCTCTGCCCACAACCCTCAGCAACCCCACTCCGGGCCCTTGGGGCTGGATATGCTCTTGGGGCAGCCCCACATGGGCCAGCTGTGCTGAGATTACCCTTCCAGCTGTGCCCTGGGTGGTTTTTACAGCTGTTCTGGGAGCTGAAGATGTGCAGAGGTGATGTTTCAGCTGTGCCTGGGGTGCCTCTCCAGCTATGCAGGGGTGGGAGGGGGCTCCAGCTAAGCAGGGCTGGCTTTTCCAGTTGTAGCAAGGAGAGTTCAAGCTGCCCCCAAAAATGTAGGGGAAGAGTCCCATAGCCCCATAGCACCAGAGAGAGCAGGTACAGCCCCAGACCACTCTCCTGCAGACAGGAGCGAGGCTGATGCTCTAGTCCTGAGGGCTGCTCATTTCACTCAGGAGGACAGGTGCCCGGGCCATGGAGCCTGGGCAGCAGCTGTGTCTCCCAGGCCCTGGCCCCTCGACGTCAGGCAGCCCCAGAATCAGCTTCATTAAGAACCATTGATCTGTTTCCTGCTTAATATATTTTTCATTTCCAAATGTTTTTTTCCAGGCTCCACAGCATTTGCAGCTTGTACCAATTAAGGCAGCAGCACAGAATGAGTGCTGCAGCCCATTAATTAAACTTACAGGGGGAGATTAAGTGCCCACTCCATTCTCCCTGGCAGGTCTCTCTGAGCAACAGGCGTGCTGGGGACAGGAGCAAGACTTAGCACTCACGTGCTGCTCACCTGCCCTCTGTCCCTCCCTACCTGTCATGTTCCCAGCTGGCCATGAAGCCCCTGCCGTGCTCGGCTCCAGCCTGTGGCCCGTGGATGCTCACCCTGGGCACAGTGTGGGCTGCAGAAGCACAGGAGCAGAGGGAGTGGGAGCTGCCAGGCCCCCACGGAGCAGGGCTCAGAGCTGGCTGCTCCTGGCTCTGCTCGGAACGGGGGTGCTGTTCTCAGTGTCTGCACGTCGGTGCCTTCATGCGGGAAAGGGTGCGGGGCACACAGGGGTGCTGCCTTGTCCTGTGCCTGCAGGGACAGGGGTTCATGCGGGTGGCAGAGCTGTGGCACCCACCGTGTTGTCATGCCCCTGAGTGCCTTCTGCCCTCGCTGCAGAGCAAGGGAACCTGGGCGAGGGGGTCCGTGGTTCCCACATGCCTCCAGCGAGCCGGCTGTGGGCACAGCTCTGCCCCGCATTCACAGAGGTGGTCAGGGATCAGCTGTGGGTTCGGTCAGGTGGATCTCAGGCTCATGGCAGCCCTTTGCACCCTGCCATCGGCAGAAGGTGCCCGTGCTGTGCTGCTGCCTCCAGGAGGAACACACCGACGGGCCACCCGAGCTGCAGGCGCCGGCACCAACACCGTGGAGCAGCAAACCGTGCCAGTGCTGTCTATACTGTTGCCATGGAAATGATCACACTGTCACGTGCTGACATCCTCCCACCCAGGGCACCCGGGCAGCCCCTCTGGCACTCACTTTGGTGCTGATAATGCCAGTGGGCAGGTGACCCAGAGCCCTGCAGCAGGAGGGAATGTGGCAAGAACTGCAGGTGCAGCAGGGGCAGGTCTATGGGTGCAGGTAGATCACCCCATTGCAGAGGGGTCTTGTTGATGAGTCCTCTAGACATTAATTTAGACAAAAGAGGGGAAAATAGAGCCATGCCCAAAAC
Source organism: Rhagologus leucostigma (assembly GCA_013397725.1). Taxonomy (NCBI): domain Eukaryota; kingdom Metazoa; phylum Chordata; class Aves; order Passeriformes; genus Rhagologus; species Rhagologus leucostigma. Next base: position 189,919 of record VZTD01002086.1, on the reverse strand, counting down.
CTGGAGCATGGCCCAAACCCCGTGTTGGAGGCAGAGCCCTGGGCAAGGACGGCAAAGAAAAAGGGGTGGTGCGAAAAGCAAAGACCAAGTGGGGAGATGCTGAACTCAGTGAAACAGTAGAGGGTTCATCTGGGGTCATGTCAAAGAGCCAGGAGGGAACCCACTCTGTGTCCCACATCGGCCCTGTACAACAGACCCACTGCCTCTTTGGGCAGGAGCAGAGCCTGGCAGGCAGACAGCTCCACTGGCAGAGCACCATGGATTTCCCTTCAGCATTTCACTTATTGCCATATGACATTTTGATTAAAAACTTGTTTTATGAGGAATTAAGAGGACACAGTAGATGGATTAAAAACCTGCTCATGGACAGATTCCCTACCTGGTCTTGTTAATGGGGAAACATCAGAGAAAGGCTGTGCCAAGGAGACGCCCTGGGGATTAGAACTATTTACTGTTTGCAGCAACAGGTAATGTGAGGTTGCAAAAACTTCCCTGGTGTGCAGAAGATTTGAGAAATGATAGTGAGGAAGAAGATGGTTTGCTGCAGCATCACAGCCTGAGGTGCCAGGATAGCACAGCAGAGCAAGCTGCAGCATGAGGTGACATTGTGTTTAGGTACAGGTTTAAGGAGAAATGGGGTGTCCTCTTTCCTGAAACACATTTTACACAGCTCTGTGGGCAGGGCACATTAACCTCTGAGTTTTCTATCTGTTCGGGTTTTTCGCCTTCTTGTGAGCAGTTGGTTCTGTGGCAAACCATCCCCCATCCCTGCTTTGGGACACTCAGTCTGGCCATGGGCTCTCCACTCATCTGACACCACTGTGAACGCAGGGCAAGGGCAGGATGCACAGGCCGGCTGGGGGCTAGTGGGGCTGAGGAAACCTGCAGCAGGTAGTGGGCTTGGAGCAGGTGACAAGGAATAAACCCAGCCTTGCTGGGGGCTGAGCCTCTCCTGCCTAGGGACTGCAGGGAACTGAGTTGTATGAAGCAGGGGGAGGGCAGGATGCAGCCTGCTGGCCCCCATGGACTCAGCCCCCCATCCAGCTTGGGGCACCCACCAACTCTGTCCCCAGCAGCGAGGCTGGAAATGCCACAGGAGGCTGTGGAGTTGGACCAGGGCAGGACCAGCATCCCCTGCCTACAGTGACACCAGCACTGGCACGGTGGCACCCGCAGCATCACTTGGGTTTCCCTGCCTCATTGCTTTCGATTTAGCAGTTGCTAGAGAAACTAAAAGTTGCAGTTTGGGGAGCATCTGCATTTTAATTAGTAATTACCAACAGTGCTGCTCCGGCCCAGCTGTTGCCGGCAAGGTCCCTGCTGCCACTCAGGGCTGCCCTGCTGGGGTAGCCAGAGATGCCCTCAGCCTGCCTGCCCTGCCTTCCTCCCTGCGCCAGCAGGCGAGCAGAGGTTTTGGCATTGATGGTCCCCAGCCAGGGAGAGTGACCTGCTGAGCAGGGCTCTGTGCAAATGCATGGGGGTCCCAGTGTCCCAGCTGCAGCCCCGCAGGAGAAGAGCATCACTGTGGCATCTGCGGCCACAGCTGTCTTGGTTTGTGTTGCAGCAGCTCCCTCTGCTAATGCCTGCACTTGTCCCTGTTCCTCCACCTGATTAATTCCTCATGTGGCTCCATAAATGCTGCCGTGATGCCCAGAGCAGGGGGATCTGCATGTCTCCTCTGCCTGAGAAGAGCAGCTTGCCCAGGAGAGAGCCTGAGGGAGCATTCCCAGGCACTGCAGTCACCTTCCTTGCTCCCTTCTGGGGTGATGTCTGCCATCCCCCTGCCAACCCTCCACCCCACACCAGGTCGCCTCCTGCAATTCCTAACCCGCGGCTCCAGGACCTGCAAGGTGGGTACAGGGGACAAGGGCAGGATCCCCCTGCAGAGCTCTGCTCCTGGTTGCTTCCATCCCCTCCCCAGCTCACTGGGCCAGTGGTTCATTTTAACAAGGCTTTTAGGCTTAAGTGCTGCTTGACATGACTGGGAGAAATTGATATTTTGAGAATGAGCTTGCGAGGGGCCATGAATAATTCACGCTGGGGCGGTTCCGTTCCCATAAACAGGCTGCTAAAAAAGCCAAACCCAGCGCTTAACAGGGAAACCAATTCCCATCCTCCAAAGCCCCAGACCCCAGCTCAGCGTCTGCTGAATCTTTAATCTCCAGAAAGGGGTTCCTGCGTGGCAGCGGCAGGGGGGTAAGCTGGCCCCTGTGCCCTTTCTGGAGCATCCCAGGATGGTTCCTGCTCCTCACACCAGGAAGAGCAGCACAACCCCTGGGGAACCCTCCTGAGGTCACTGGTGGCAGTGAGGCCATGCAAGCCAGTGGTCAGCAGCATGTCACCAGCCCCATGGGCCTGGTTTGACCCCTTCATTTCATTAGGCCCCTTGCTAAAGGCTACCTGTGGGGCTGAGGGCAGTGAGCCCCCACTGCAATGAGGACAAGTGGGTGAAGCCTGTCATACCAGGGGTGACTCTGTGAACAGGGTCTGGACACCTCAAACCGCCAGGGCAGGCAGCAGGACACATGACCTGGGGACACAGGGCAAGAGCACAGGACAAGGACCTGAGGAGGGGAACTGGGCTCAGGCTGTCTGCAAGCATCCAACTGTGACCTGAAAATGTCCCCATGGAGACCTCCAGGAGCTGGAGGACACAGTCTCTCTCCCTCTGAGCACACTGTGAGCATGAGCATGCAGGAGGGCACAGCACTGCCAGGCTGGAGCACAGCACTGGCAGAGGAATGATGGGTTTGAACTGACCATGGAAGAATTTGGGCTGGAAATTAGAAGCAGGGTCCTCACTGCCAGAGCAACCAGCCCCAGTATGACCCTAGGATGGACAGTCCAGGGTGTGAGCTCAAGCCAGACTAGAGAGAGAGAGAGCCAAGGCAGGAAGAAAGGAAGGAATGGATGGATGGATGGATGGATGGATGGATGGATGGATGGATGGATGGATGGATGGATGGACGGATGGATGGATGGATTCCAGCAAGATTGCAGAAGCCAGTTCCACATGCCCTGCCTTCTGGGTGTGCCCACCCCATGCCAGCAAGGCTCTGGCATCCAGCTGCCAAGAGCTTTGTCCTCTGCACCATGGCCGGGGGATCTCTGTGCAACCCAGGAGCATCCCCCCCATCTCAGTGCTGCTGTAGGGAAGCTGGGGTCCCCTTCCCCCCCAGAGGGGACAGGATCACTTGTTGTTCCCATGCTTTGCACGGGTCCGTTGGGAAGTGCCTCCATGGTCCCACTCCCAGCACAGAGCTGGTAGCCCCGGTGTGCCAGAGGCACTGCGTGGTGACAGCAGTGTCTGTTTGCTGCCACTGAGGATCCCTCTCTCTCTGGCTGCTCGTTACTGGACACCTTCCAAGTGACAGGGCTGGATGACACTAATCTGGCTGGTTTCACAGCAAGAGCCCGTGCTGGCAAAGGGCTCAGTGGCTGCCCCACAGTAGCTCCGCCAGGGAACTGGAGGATGCTCAGGTTTTCACAGGGATCCTGGAGCACCCTGGGGAGGAGGGATCCAGGGAGGTGAACACGGGACCAGAGCCAAGCTATCGTGACGGTGACCAGGAGCACTGAGGGCTACCTGGAATGAGCTCAGGAAGACAGTTTCCCCTGCACCCCAGAGTGCAGGAAACATGGACACCGTACAGCCCAGCTGTACCCCATCCCCGGGCTACACACCAGCTGTACAGCATTCCTTGACAGTGCTGCCATTCTCACAGATGCTGGTCCTGTCTCCTGTCCAGCTGAGACCCCCAGTGACCAGGATGCTGATAGCTTGAGGGGAGAAATGGGGCACGATAGAGGAACTGCAGCCAGCACCAGGGCCTGGGAATGCTCAGCAAGAGGTGAGTGGGACAGCGTGGGCGTCTGTCCCCATCCACAGGCACCGGTGGCTGTGGCTGCACCAGAGCTTCGCAGTCCCTCCACCATCCCATGTGGGCTGGCAGGAGCTTGGCAGGGACTCAGCCTCGCTCAGGCTGGATATGTGGTGAGGGGGCAGAGAAAACCCTCTCTCTTCTCTCTGGGGAAGGAGGTCCTCCAGCAATACCCCGCGCCCTGGGGAAAAGCACCCCCAAAGGCTCCGAGGGCCGAAGGAAGCACAGGGGGTGACAGCACGCTGTCCCCGGGGAGAGCGGTGGGAACCTCCCGCCGGCGCCTCGGCGTGGAGCCGTGCGGCGATTAGCGGGGAAGAGCCCTGCAGCCCCGCCGCTGCGCGGGGAGAATTAGCAGTAATAAGTCATGATCATCCCCTGATGACGAGCACTTAATGTGTGCCGGTTCTGCTATCAAAGTGCCTCTTAAACCCCAATCGCCCTGTCGATAGCGATGGCAGCGGCTGATGGATCCCCAGTCGCCCGGCCGCCCGGCCAGGTCGCTCCCGGCATGCCACAGGCAGGAGCATCGATTTCCCACAACTGCAAAGAGGCAAATATTTGAAAAGTGATAAATAAGGGGAGCTGCCGTCTCTGCTGCGCACGTCAGCGCCCAGGATTAAGGCAACGAGGTGAGACTGCCCAATTAAATCCCAATGAAAATGGCCGCAAATTCAATTTTTCCCTTTGCCCATATCCATCCCAAGGGCTGGGGGGGTGAGGGGAGGGGCTGATAACACGGGGTTCATCGATTTGCACTGCTGGGAAGAAATCTCTCTGAATTCAATTAGTTGGGAAAACACAAGGGGCATCACAGGGAACAGGGCTGTGACTGTGCCTTTGTCATACCCCAGGGAATAGAACACCAAGCACTTGCTGTGAATCACTAGAGGACCACTGGACACAGTGGTGACAGCACCCATGGGCGGCCACACTTGGTTTGAAACCCTTGAGGGTCACCCCAGGTTGGGCACCCCACCAGCATCTGCAGGACACGGCGGCAGCTGTGTGGAGGAATCAAACATCCTGCTCCCTCCCCGGCATTGATGGCGACTGACAGGGAACAGCTTGTGTAAAGCAAACTGCGCCCCTGAGCAGTGCCTGGCCAGTGCTGACCTGCACGGAGCAGAGCTGGCCCTCTGTGGGTGCTCAGCACGTCCCAATAGGCTGGGGAGCTAGGATCCCAGGGCTGGGGGCTGCAGCTGAACCCCAGCCCCTTCTTCCAGAGCTCCAGCGCAGAGGGATGACCCTGCCGGGATGAACAGCCATTATGTCTCATCACCTTGGAAACCAAGAGGCAGCTCTGAGGAGCCTCTCAATCTCCTGCTTCTCCTTCTCTTTTTAGCTGAGCTCCATGGGAAGAGGCCAGAGGGATTTGGAGATTTGGGGCTGGGGACAAGCCCAGGCTGTGCCACTGGGTGCAGGCATGGGGACTGCCTGTCCCTGCCAGCCGCTGGGCACCCTGCTACCTGCTACCTTGCTTGGTTTCTCCTCCCTGTGTGTGAGAGGTCCTCCAGTAAGGCACATGATGCTCAAACTAGCCTGAGTAATGAGGGAGTCTTGCTTTGTGTCCACACTGGAGGCACAGAGGGGAAAATGTGTATTCCAACCAGTCCCTGCCACTGTGGAAAAGAAACTTGTGGTGGTGGGTGAAGAGAAGGCTCCCCAGCCCCAGAGCCATCAGCCCCACTGGGCTGTGGAGATGGGTTTGCTGGGGCTGTGGGGAGCAGGCACCAGAGTGCTTGCAGGGGTGGCAGTGTCCTTACAGCCCCATTCCTCTGTCACCTTCCCTGGGATGGCAGCCTGCACCAGTGGGGACAGGAGCCCAAAGGCTGCAGTGGCGGGCTGGAGGTGACAGAACGAGAGCTGTTGGGACAGAGGGTCTCCCCAGCCAGCACACCCCTCCTCTGTGGCACAACAAAGCCCGTGCACGGAGCACGGCCAGTGGCCAGCAGCCTTCACCCGGGGCGAGCAGGGACCACTGTCCGGCTCCCCGGGAGTCCGGGGCCGCTGTGACGGCTGGGATGGGGCACTTGCCCGGACAGGGATGGCAGGACGGGGCTGGGAGGCGCTGGGGCAGATGTGGGCCTCTCTGCTTCGGGAAAGGTGCTTTCGCCAGCTGCAAGCACGGCTGGGACCGGCTCGGGGCTGCCCCGGGCGCAGGCCGGGACAGGCTGAGCGCTGGGGCGAGAGGCGGCGGCGCGGCCGGAGCGCAGTGCCCTGCTCCGGCCTTTCCCTGCGTGCCATCCGAGTGCTGTGGGGAGCAGGAGCACAGCCTGCTGGCTGCCGGCTGCACGGCCCGGCCCCCGACTGCTGCCTGCCTTCCGGCGGGAGCGGGACCCGCGCAGGGCATCCCTACGGTCCCAAAGAGCACATCCCGCGGCCCCATGAAGGTAATCTCCACAGCCCGCCTGCTGCAGCCCTGCCAGAGCACCTGTGATGTCTGGTGTGCTGGCTGCCCCCACCCCCAGCCCCACCATGCCCAGAGCACCCCAGGCAGCGGGACGGGCCAAACCCCCAACTAAATGGTGAGGGAAGGGCTGGAGGGGCCGGCTGGCTCAGAGGACAGGATGCGCTTGTAGCAAGGGTGACAGTGGCTCCATCCTGAGATCGCAGCAGGACCAGTGACACACAGCTGGGGCTTGCCAATAGCAGCGGCACCGTGTGTGGGCATGGGGCCGGCATCGCCTCAGCTGGCAGGGAGCAGGGTCAGGGCACGTCTCTGCCTCCCGCTGCCGCTTGCCTCCAGCCCTGTAGCACCACGTTGCCTGATAGCCTTCCTCCTCCTTTTCCTTCTCCTCCCTGCAGCCCAGTGAATGTCATGTGAGTCTGAACAGTACTGGAAGTGGAGGGACGGGGTTGTTGGGGACAGGCTTACCTGGCAGAGAGGTTAGGGGTCACGATGCAGTGCGGAGCCTCTCCTGGAGCACTGGGGGGTGGGAAAAAGGAGTCCATGCAGGATCCATGACACAGGCAGATGGTGGCTGACGTATGTCCCTGCTGCCTGTCCCCTCATACACACTTCTGCTGAGCCCACAGGAGCAGGTAGAGCCCCTCTAGCTGGGCTTCCCCCTCCTGCCTGACACGTCCTGAAACAAATCTGCACCTCCAATGCTCCTGGGCCCTGGTCTGAGACTTGATATTCTGCCCACTCCCCTACACACATTGGCAATTAGAGCATAATTGTAATATTTGCATATTCATAACAGCTGAAATTAATCGCATTTGCATAATGGTAATGAAAAGGACTTCATTAATTACCACTTTTTTCTGGGGATTTTGCATGTAAGTGGATTCCATCAGGCAGGTTGAGCTGTGGTGGGTGCAATGGTGGGATGGGAGCCGAGTCACTGAACTGGGGATGGAGCTGTGAGAAACGATGGCCACTGCCACGCTGCCTGCCCCAGTTCACTCTGCCCCACTGCTGGGCTCAGCTGGGCTGTGGGGACTTGGGCAGTGACTTCCTACCTGTGCCCAAACCCGGCGGCTTCCCCTTGTCCTGCTGACCCCACACTTGCCTCAGGCACCCTGCTACAAATGAGGGGTTTGGGGTGGGAGCAGAGATGGGCACCATGGGCTGTGGAGACACAGAATCTCTCCTGCGGGCACTGCAGGGATGGCATCCTGCTCCATGTGCTCAGCTAGGGTGACTGCTGCCACCAGCCCCTGTGCCTGGGGTCCCCTGTGTATGAGGAGAGCTGGGCAGCTGCTCAGAGCAGTCAGGAGACCCCTCTCCTGCCCCAGAGTGATGCCCAGGGAGAGCTGGGCAGTGGGGCCAGCCGGTGTGAGCAGATGCCTCCCACTGCATCACCTGTCACTGCAGGGCCCTTCCCAAGGGATGCACCAGCTTGGAGCCCCACAGCACAGCCCCGCTTGCCCTGCGCCCGGCCAGCACGGCTCCCTCCTGGCAGGGGTGAGGGGGTGGGCAGAGAAGCAGGAGGGCGGAGCAGGGCTTTGCTGGCACAGCCACGCCAGAGCCAGGCAGGAGCGACAACCCCGCCCGGGGAGCTCTGGCGACAGCACGCAGAGGCCCCTGGGTGACTGTCCATCCCTGAAGAGCGAACACCCTCCTCTGCTTCCCAGCCCACCTGTGTGTGCGCGGCCGGTTCAGCCCCGCGTGCGCTGGTGCCAACAGCAGCTGAAATAATGAACACGCACCAGGTGTGCGGGAACCGGCTCCGCAATGGCGCTGGGAAGTGACAGGTTTCGGTTCGGCCCCGGCCATGTGCTGCGTGCGGACAGCCCTGCTCTGCTCGGGAGGACGATCCAGCCGCAGGGCACCTCTGCTCAGCTCCGGGTGGGGAGAGGCTTTCCCGGGAGACGGAGCTCGTTGACTCCTTATTGATGACTCTTTCCCTCCTGCACGTCTGGGGAAGAGACCTGCGGAATAAATCAGTGCAAGAGACGGATTATGGCAGCTAAAGACTCCAAACGAGATGATAATTGCCGTGGTAATGACAACGAAGACCTGATGCTGCCGATAAGGAAACATCTCTTCTGCTCTTGCCTGGTGCCCGGACAGGGATTTGGCACAGGGGCACGGATGAAGCTGTCCCCAAGGACACCAGGGCCAGGCAGCGCTGGGCTGTGCCCAGGGCAGGGGCTGGGTGCCCAGGGCGGGGGTGGTCGGTGCTGGTCCCCACAGAGGCAGGGATGGGGGTGTCGGGGCCAGGCGAGGGGCCCGAGGTGGGCAGCCCTGGCGGGGCTGTTTGTCTGGTTCTCCCGCCGGCTGCGTGTCAGCTCTAATTAGGCAAACTTCTGTATTCATTGCGAGCCCAGCCAGCGGAGAATTCCACAATTGAATTTTAATGCCCTAAAAACACATTACAATCAGCCTGATTAATTAAGAGATGGCTTAACATGGTGACCGGACTGCAGCAGGCTGTGCTGGGGAGGGTGGCCACAAGGACCGGCTCCTGCGCCCCACGGCGTGGGGCACGGGGCTGAGTGTGCTGGGGCCGGCATTGCTGGGGCTGGTCACTGAGCCCCGTGGGGCTGTGGGAGGGGGTGAGAGCCAGAGGCTGGCTGTGCCCTGGAGATGCCGGGCTGCATAGGATCCCTGCGCCTCCAGGCAGGGAAGGGCTGAACTCAGACCCCGCGCACCTCGTCAGGCTCGGGTCAGCCAGGCACGCAGCAGTGGGAGCATCCCCTTCCCTCCCTGGGCCCTGCTTTCCCCTGTCAGGTTGGCCACTGGGGCCCTGCTGAGGGCCTGTTCCCTCTGTTCCCACTATGTCTCCACTCTGGGCATGGGGACTGACACTGTGCCATGCCACCGCCATGAGCAGGGCACTCCTGGGGGGAACCCACTCGCTTTTGTTTGTGAGTGAACAGTTGGCAAGCTGGCAGGCTGCTATTAATAACTAATAGTTAATAACTAATAGATACTATTCATAACTAATTATGAGCTGGGAGGTTCCGATTAATTTGTATCTGCAGTGATTCCCTGGGGCGTCAGCGATGCTGGCTAATGGGCTGCCACTTCCCTCGAGGCAGCTCTGCCCTGCTCCCGAGCCACTGCTGGATGTCACAGTGCTGTGCCCAGCCCAGCCCAGGCTGTGTCCCCACATATGTCCCTGCTTGGGGTGGCCTCACCAGTCCACGTGGACACTGTGGGGTGAAGCACCCCCAGGGAATCCTTCCCCTGCATCCCACCATGGGTGCTGGGAAGTGGGAGTGATCCCTGCAGACCCTTTCTGGGTTGAATTCCACAGGGTGCCCCTGGTCAGGGAGACGTTTTGGCCGAAGCCCATCCCCCTGCAGTGCAATGAATGGAAAAGGGAGGAATCCATAATCATGATGTAAAGGAGAGGGTGCAACCAGCAGGACATCAATCAGAGGGAAAGTGATAAAGGGAGCCTCTTGACAGGAAGGGCCAGCAGTGGAGGGAGGGATGGTGGCAGCATCATGAGGCCAAAAGAAATTTTGGCACGGTGATAAATCCTGGAGCGGCTGGAGCCTCTCGAGCACTAATGATGAGGCGAAAACACCAGCTACGTTTAACAAATATTTCTGCTCTGTATTTGGAGAGAAGCAGGACGACATGCTTGAATTGTACAAGAGTGATGAAACCATCTATTAATTACTGCCGAGAATGTTAAACAACATCTGCCAGCTCAGCGGGCCCAGGCACCGCCCGCCCTGGCCTCCTCCAAGAGCTGGAGGAGAATTTGGCCTCCTCATTAATTTCCTGTGAAATCTTGAAATAGCAAGAAAATCCTGGCCAGCTGATGGAGAGCCCACCCATGCTAGGAGCTGCAGGGATGCAGGGGTGCTCAGTCCTTAACTTGACTCTGCTGAGATTTATATCATATTTGCACCCAGCTCAATCCTTCCTGATGAAGAATGGCCGTAAGCTGGCAAAGGCTGGGTTTTTGTTTCCCATAACTTGGTATATAGATTTTCTTATATCCATGTGTTTTCGGAGGCTGCAAGAAAGTGAGGCCTGAGCTGGACAATGTGCTCATTAAGGCACCCGGCAGGAATCTTTGTCACAGCTTTGGGAGGGACAGCCATCTTTCCCTGCATCTCCCATGTGCTGTGCAGTGCCTGCAACCAGAAAAATGGAGGGGACAGAAGGACAGAGGGGATAGGGGGATAGGGGAATGGAGGAGATAAGATATGGAGGGGGCAGAGGAATGGAAGGGAAGGAGGGGAAGGAGAAGAGGGGAAGAAGAAATACAAGAAGGAGGCAAAGATGAAGAAGAGGAGGAGAAAGGGCATCCAGGAGGGGAGAACCCCACAGGACCAGGGCAAGCCCCAGCTATGGCACAGTCCTTCTGCACCCCATCATTAGCAGCCAAGGTAGCTTCTTCATATTACGAGGTGGAAACTGAGCGAGCAGCAAAGGTGGCTGAAGGGCACAGCAGACTTCAACAGCAGAAAACAGGTGGCTCAGCAGCAGAAAGACACTAATTAACAAATTAACTCTGTACAGTATGCACTGACCAGGGTAAGCAGAGGAGGACTTGACAGAGTGACAGTCCCACCAAGGAGTCCCCAGCAGGCACCAGGGCTGCCACTTCCCTTCGCTGCCAGGTCCTTGAGTCCCACTGGTGCCCACGGCCACGAAAACAAGGAGGTCCAAGAAATTCAGGTGGGTAAGGAGGAGAGCTGGGGATACACATGCAGCCAGCCAGGTCATACCGCTCAGCAAAGCCTGCCCCAACACGAGGGAGCTGGGAGGGACACCCCAGCAGGGGCTGGGGCTGACGGGGCTCAGGGCACAGCCGTCGTGGGGATACACTGGGCTTGGGGACACGGGTGGGGAGGCCGGGCTGGGTTGGGGCTGGGTCCTGTGCAGAGGCTTTTCATCTCTTGGCCCCTTTGCATCCTGGGGGCACAGGTTTAAGGAAGACTGGTGAAAAATTGTGAGATTTAACACAAGCAAAGCTCCTGGAGCTGCCTCCACAAGATGCTGGGTCACATGTGGATTATTTTTCCCAGCCTTTTTCCACACCTAAAGAGGCTAGAATTTACTCACTATAGAAGCCAAAATCCAAACACGGCTGCAAAATATTGGGGTGCTTTAGAGGAGAGAAGAAAGCTTGAGGGGAAGAGATGCCTGGGATGCCCCCTCCCAGCCTGAGCCCTGGATTCCCTTGTACAGCCACAGGGTGCAGGGGGAGTGGGACAGGTCTCGGGGTGCCCAGGAGGGACAGGGGTAACAAGTGTCAGTGGGATGGTTCCATCCAGCCACCCCAGCCCACAGCACCTCATCCCTCATGGCCTCCAGCGTGCCAGCTGAGCCACCTGGGAGCCTGGGATAAGCAGTTAAAATACAGAAATGTCAAATTAAAACATGTTTCATAAAGGAGAAAGATAAAACCTTCCTTGCAGCACAATGAGATGAGAGATTTACGGAGTACTGGGAGGACTGGTGTCCCCACTTCAGTGGGCTCAGGGTGGGGGGTTGGCTTGGCTGCCACTGCTGGCACTGCGGGGCACCCCAAGGCACTGCCACCTCCCCATCCCAGCCATCACAGAGGCCAGAGCTGGGTCTGCGATGAAATGTCAGGTCAACAATAAAATGTGCAGGAGCTACGTTTTCTTCAGGCTAATAAAACTGCTGGGCAGCTGCAGAGATGCTTGGTACAGAGCTGCCCTCCCTCTCCAGTGTCCCATTTGGCCCCCTCCTCATCTTCCTCGGGGACACGGGGGCCCATCTGACCCCATGCTCATTGTGTCGGCTCTGCACACAGAGGGTGCCGAGCACAGGCCCCAGCACCAGCGAGACAGAGCTCCAGAGCTGTATGTGCCACGGCAGGGAGTAAATCCTCTGCGTCCTGTCAAGGTAAAGTGACAAAACACCGTCCTGCAATGCAGGAACCGCAGTTATAACATGAGAAAATCAATGCAATATATTACCAGAGACATAAAGACACTATTAATGCTTCAGTGCAGAGCCCTCAGCTTTGCCTGCCATCGCAGGGCAGGTTTACATGAGGGCTCTGTTAATTCCCATCCAGCTGCCCAGGTCACCCACATGCTGGGGCTCAGTTCTGTGTTTATTCACTGACACCCCCACCCAGCAAAGCTTTCCTGCTCCACACACACTGACTCTTGGGCTTTGACCCTGCCAGGGGCCCGGGCTCCAGCTAGAGATGCAACCAGGACTGCCGAGGCCGGGGCGATGCACGGCCTCAGTGAACGACTTTCTGAGGTGCAAGGACCCAGCGAGGCTGCAGCCCCAGGCCAGGCAGGAGCCACCTCTCGTTCTGGGGATTCCAATGACTGCGCAGCTCTGCCATCCACCCCCCTGCACTCAGGCACCTCCGGGGAAAGACTGAAGAGGACAACCCCTGTGCACCATAGAGTGAGGCCACAGGACATGTGCAAGGTGCAGCGCTTCCCTGGCATGGCGGCTGCAGGCAGGGAGCAGTCTGTGTCCTGGGGACATGTGTGCTGAGGACATGGATGCCACTCCTTGCAATTGACAGTTTGGATTATTACTGAGAAGTTGAGTCTTCTTCTAATTGATTAATCAATAGCTTTAATTGAGTTGAGACTCCATAGTGGGTAGCTTCACGACTGTTATCCCCTTGGCCGGAACTGCCCTGACCTCCCACCAAAAGCCTGTTGCTGTGGCTGGCCTCTGCCCAGGCTGGGCTCCCAAAGGACAGCGAATTCCTGGGGCGTGCAGCTGCCTGGGGCTGCAGAGGGCTACTGCAGCAGTCACAGAGGAGTCGGACCATGCAGGGCTTCCCCGGCACGGAGTAGGACGCCCAGGAACGAGCTGAGCACAAGGGGCTGCAAAATGTCCACGGCTCACGGTAGCCGTTCTGCCAGGCGCGGCACAGGCCCTGGGCATGGGCCGGACAGGACACGCACCCCACCTGCAGCCTGCGAGTGAGCCTGGGGACACACAGAGCACGGGGGATGGGGACTGGGAGCGCGGGGCTGCCTACGGGCACCGCCGGGGTCAGAGTCCCGCACGCCCGAGCCGCAGCTCTGCAGAAGTGGAGATGAACATTTTATGGTAAAATATGCAGAGCGTGGGACAAAAGGAGAGAGGGTTTCTCGCATAATGAGACGCTGTCAGAGACAAGCTCCCCAGGAAACCAATTAAGAGGGCGCTTTGCGTGTGTCAGGCCGACACCTGGCAAAACCCCCCTTTCCCAGAGCGGATTCCAGCCGCGCGGTGCCACGCGCCCCCAGCACGGCCCTGTCCCGCAGACCCTCTGGCGAAGCCGGGAACCCCGCGCGTGTCGCCGGCAGCGCGGGGCCG
>VZTD01002086.1:73797-176159 GCA_013397725.1 Rhagologus leucostigma | reverse complement strand
CCGCGGCGGAGCGGGCGGGGGTGCGGATCGCGCTCCTCAACACCCCCCCCCGGTACGGCCGCGTCCCGCTGCTCCCCCCGTGCGTGGGGAAGCGAGGACCCTCCGCCGACTCCGCCGCTCTCTCCCAGGGGACCAGGAGGCGGGCGAGCTGGGGCTGGCGGCCGTGCCCGGGCGGCAGGCAGCCTTCCGGCAGGCCCTGGAGGCGGCCGTGCACTACGCCAGGGCTGTGGGCTGCCGCAGGTAGGTGCGAGGCGGGACCCCCCCTCCGGCCTCGCCCCCGGCCCCGCGGCTGCCGGGGGGGGCTTCCTCTGCTGCTCTCCAGCTCCAGCGCTGCGCCCGAGCGGAGCTCGCCCTTTGCCCCGCGGTGCCTCCCCCCGCCGGGTCACGGAGCCTCTCCCGGGCAGCATCTCCTGCTCGGCTGCGTGGGGCCGGAGCCAGCTCGGGGCAGACCCCGCTGTGCGGGGCCGCGGCCTCAGCGTGCTCCCTGGAAGCGGACCCAGAGCTGCCAGGCACGAGCCCGACCCTGCCCTTCGCAGTGGAGGCTCTTGTTCCCACCTTCACACAACAGTCCCCAGGACATAATCCTCCCTTTTTGCTCCCCAAGTGCACCAGTCGTTTCCCCCAGGACACCACAACAGTTGCTTTATTGAGGCCACGCTGACTCCAGCACAGCAGAGACACCGTAAAAGATGCAATTAGCCTGGCACAGCTCCCTTCAGAAAACCAACAGGGCCCTTTTATTCCACTTACTTTGCACCATTCTTTCCCCTTGAAACTCAGTCCAAAGCCCTGTGCAGGGCATGGGCCAGGCAGGCCAGAGCCTGCCCAGCGCCATTTGCACACTGGTAGAGGCAGATTGAAAAGGTTTTTGTTTCTACTGTTCACCTTCCCCCCATGGTGGCTGAAGATGGCCTGGCCCTTGAGCTCTTCATGGCAGGGCAGTCGAGCACGGGGCACTGTCCCCTCCCTGCTCACAGCCAACAAGCAGCGACACCATGCATGGGGCAGGCCCTGGCAGAAGCAGCACGCCAGTTGCCCAGCGTGCTGGGCTGGGCCCCCCAAGGAGCGAGACCCCAAGAAAGGTCCAGCCTCAGGGTGAAAGAGCTGAAGGCAGTTGGCAAAAGAGGGAAGAAGCAAGGTCTGTGATTTGCCAAGCAAAAGGTTCAAAGTCATCCCTCGTGTATTGAGGTGGGATGCTGCCTATTTGTGTCCTGGCTGGCAGCTCGCTGGCTGCTGTTCTGCCTCCTGCAGGAGAGATGGCTCCTCTTACCCCCTTCTGTGTCTGCTCCCCCAGCCTGGCCCCCTTTTCCATCAGCAGAGGAAGGAGTATTAGATCAGGGTAGCTGCTTGCAGGTGATGCCTGTGATTATCCCTCTGTGCCTGTAGGATTCATGTGATGGCTGGGCGGGTTCCCCTGGGCACAGACCGGGCTGCAGTGGCAGGTGAGATGGAAACCACCTTCATTGAGAATCTCAGATACACTGCTGACCTCCTGTCCCAGGTACGTGAGGCATGGGTCCTGCTTTGTGTGTGTAGCTCTTAGGATACCTAAGATGAGGAATACCCTGCAAGCCTGGCATGGGGAAGTTAGGCTTCCTGCTGCAGAGATGACAGGATGCTCTGCAGGGTGACATTACTGTGTTACAGGAAAACATGATTGGACTGTTGGAGCCTATTAACAACCGCATCACTGACCCTCGCTACTATCTGAACACCCCACACCACGGTAAGCCAGACACCAAGAGTCTCCTTCAGAGGAGGAGAAAGATCTCCAGATATGAAAGGCAGGAGGTTGCCTCACCAGAAGGGAGATCCTGAGAGAGCAGAGTTGAGGAAGGGGGGTCTTGGGGCTTCTCTGCGAAGCTTCGACCCTGGGGGCAATGGTCTCTCATTTTTTGCCCCTTTAGCTGCTGCCATCCTGGAGAAAGTGGGACGGCCCAACCTGAAGCTGCAGCTGGTGAGTCAGCATTGAAGCTCTCCGTGAGGGAAACTTGCCCAGGTCCACTGGGGAGTTATGGTGGCCATGGGCTTCTTATCCCCTCCTGGGGACATGGGACAGGGACCATAGCACAGCTGTCCTTAACTGCTCACTGCTGAACAGCTGCACCCTCCATTTTCCTCTCTCACCCCCAGGACCTCTTTCACTGCCAGATCATGGATGGCAATTTGTCACACAACCTGGAGACGTACTTCCCACTCATCGGTAACGCCCTGCGCCTGACCAACTCCACTGTGGCCACTGGGCAGGAGTGGCTTTGACAGGGGCCCCTCCTTCTCCAGGCTCTGCTGTAGCTGGCTGGGGGTGTGGGGCTGCTCTTCGGTCACCTTGTCTCATGGCCAGAGAAGGCTGCAGGCAGGGCATGGCCTCTCCCCTTCCCTCCCTAGGTCATATCCAGATTGCACAGGTACCAGGGCGGCACGAGCCCGACAGCCCTGGGGAGTTGAACTTCCCCTACCTCTTCGAGCTCCTGGAGTCCATCGGCTACACTGGCTACGTGGGGTGCGAGTATGCTCCGAAGGGTGAGTGGGCCGGCAGGTCTGAGCCCCACGGGCAGCTCCAAGCACAGACCAGCTGGCTGGGTACTGTGCAAAGACAGGCAGGTCCTGAGGGGCGCAGGTAGTGGGGGTAAGTCCCTACCTGCGGATGAGAGCTCTGTCCTGAACATGAGCTGCTCCAGCTTCTCCAGCTGCAGCAGGAGACCTTGTCTGTCACTGCAGGAGACACCCTGGAAGGTCTGGGCTGGCTGCGATCCTACTGGGAAAGCCGAGGGCTGCGGCATGGTGGGACCAGCAAGGCAGCCAAGTAAAACTAGAAAACCATGAGAATAAAAGACAAAGCAATGGCTTAACAGAGGAGAACGTGTCTTCTCTAGGACTAGGGGAGTGTGGTGGGTGGGATGATTCCTAGAGCAAGGTTAAGAGTAATATGTCATATTTCCCTTCCCCAAGCTCTCCTGGGCCAGCCCAAGCTGTTGGACCCTCGTCTACACAAGTACCACCTGCAACATGTTAGATTTAGGGATGGCTCAGGCACACAGAGAACTTTAACTTCCAGGCTGCAAGGGTGTCCAGGGAGAGGTTTCCAGCCTCCCCTAATAAGGGGAGCATTCCAGCTGGTGCCTGAAGTTGTGGGAAGAACGCTCTGGAGTTGCAGGTACTGAAGTTCTCAAGGCTGTTGCCAGTGCCCAGCACTGACTCTGTAGCAGGGCTGCACGTGGAGCAAGCAGTCCCCTCCCAGGCTGTCCGATCCAAGGTAACAGGCTGGGGGCTGCCTGCTCGTGGACACTCAAGGCTGACTGCCCTGCTGCTCCTGCTCCAGAGCAAGTATCAGATTCCAGAGCAAACCCAGCCAGCCCAGTAGCCAGGGCCACTCTGCATCCTCTACAGGCAGCTTTCCAGAGCCTACAGCGACGGAGCAGGGATCTGGTTCAGTTTATTTCACAGATATACCAATGGCTCAAATGTACACCTCCATAAAGCCTTCCTGTGATCCAGTTCACCCTTCTGTCCCATTCGTGCTCTCCCAAGGAAAGCAAGAGGCCAGAAGCAGTTGTCCTTACTGCCAGGAGCCCTGCAGTTAGGAGTATTTCCTCCTAAAGCCAGAGCACTGTGCAGGGCTGCCCTGGGCAGAAGACGGTGCCATGTGTGCTCCTCAGTGCCTTCCCAGCAGGCAGAACTCACCTATGGATGCCAAAGCCATGTCCCTGAGAGTTGCTCTGCTTCAGCCAGGCTGCAGCAGCCAAGTTCCTGCCCTTGCTGTTTGCTTCAAAGCCATTCAGTATCAAACCCACTGAAAACAGCACATGAGGGCCATGCCAGCCAGCCAGCGATGAGGTGCACATCCTCAGGCTCCTCAGGTCATGTGTGCCACTGGCAGTGCCGCCTGCAGTGCCCACGCACAGGTCCTCCCAGAGACCTGTTCTTCCCCATGGTCACCAATGGCACGGCCGTGCCGAGGTCGGAATATGCGTTGCTCCAGGACGTGGGTGCCAGTGCTAGAGCAGGCCCGTCCACAGGTTGAAGCAGGCGGTGTTGATAACTGACTCCAGGTGATGGTATGTGGACACGAGCTGTGGCAGAGGACTCTCGCTGTTCTGGGGCTGCACTGGGAACGGCTCCCGGAAAACCACGGTGAGGCTCTGCCAAGAGGGAGAAGAGGGTCAGGAGACAGATAGGATGCAGACAAGCACTGTGCAGTCCCTAGCCTGGGTGTGTGGACACTTTTTTGGCAGGGTTAGGCAAATACTGGGAGAAGTCCCAAAATGCCAATGGCACAAAACTAGTGCCTCCTCCTGTGACAGAGTATGCTTGAGCCTCCTCCCGACTTTTCTGGTGGAAATTCGGTACAAAGACTTGCCCACTCTGTCCCAGCTCTCATGCATCTGCAGTTACACCAGTCCTGGCAGCAGCCACAGGAGAGGAGGGGATCCTACTGCCTCCACAGTAATAGGGGCTTCCAGGGAAATTAGAGGGAAATTTGTTCTTCTAAGGCAAAGAGTAGGAGTGCAACAAATAGGGAAGGGGAGGAGATTAAATGTAATAACTGCAATCCTAAAAATAAATGCTGCCTGCTCCACTCTGATTAGTGACTGTACTGACAAGGCAGGGCAAAGGCAGAGGGGAGTAGGGAACAGGCAGAGGTTGCAGGAGCTGAAGCAGAACAAAAATGTGAGTGACTCAGTGCACTTAGATCAGCATCATGGAGGCAAGACAGGGACGGGATGTTCTCCAGAGTTGAAATGCAGCACATCCAGTAGCCAGGATGCCTAATAAACTGGTAAAGCCATGAGAAGAGCTGTGTAACCACAAAACAGCAAATGTGCCACTATCATTTAAGAGGGGAAAGGAAGTGATTTGTGAGCCGAACTCCAGCAGCGTGCAAGGCTTCAGAGGAGGCTGGGAGACACAGAACCGTGAGGGAAATGCAGCTCAGTGTTACCAAAGTGATGCGGTAATACTAAAGTTCTCTTTGATAAGGTAATATTTCTAGACAAAGGAATCATCGTACATCTTATCTGAGATTCAGGAAGGATTTGATGTGGTGCCATGTGGGAAATTTAGGTAAGCTGAAAAGATAAGAATTAACTAAAAAATTACAAGGTGAGAACATTGCAGTGCTGAAAGGGGAAATAGCAGGCTGGAGAGAGGTTACAGATACAGTTCCTTCAGGACAGGCTTTGGGACTCACATTGCCTAGTACTTTAACAAGTCTGGTACAAAGATGAGGAGTGTGCTGATAAAATTTGAGGCACTAATACAAAAGAGGATTGGGATAATGCAAAAAAAAAAAAACCCAAACCCTGAGAGAGTTTTCAGAGGCCACAAGAATGGGATGAATGCTAAGCACAAAATATAATGTTATGAAAACAAAGGATTTCTGTTACAAAATGGGAGTCACTGGGAGAGGGGATGGAGGGTCTGGGTATATCATATCAATGACCACAAGGTGACACTATGACCATCAGGTGGCAGGAGGCACTGAGCAGCCTTCCAGCAAGCACCACCTCTTCTGTCTCCACTACCTGCTTTTCAGATGGAGCGTGATTTATTTTATACAGCATCAGTTACTCTGCAGAAGCCTTATTGTGGACTGAAGCCTCTTGTAGATCCCCTGCTCTCACATGGAGCTGCATTCCCTGTGACCCATCCTGTACCCTGCCTGAGAGCACAGCTGAAAGCAAAGTATTTTTGCCCTCAAGTTCAGTGAAGGCAAAGGCCCTTGCGGGTTTGCTGGGACCCTGACAGTGCAGGTCCCCTTCCTTTCTGCCCAGGTAGGAGCAGCCCACAGCACTGGTGACCCCTCCCAGCCAGACCCAATGTGATCTGAATTTGGACTGAATACAGAAGGACTGCTTAGCCTGGATAGAGAGACAGCTGAGAAAATGATCCAAAAGCAATCCTGTAAAGGAAAAGAGGATCAAGTGCTCACTGTTTTCTAATACAAGAACAAAGGGGCATCACATGGAAAGAACGGTAAGAGCTTCAAAAATAAGACAAGGAAGTTCTTCACCTAGACTGCAACTGCCTCAGAGAGGCAAGTCAGGGGAAATCATGGGTGCCAGAAATTAACCAAAGGAAATAAAGCCGTGGAGGGCTACTAAATAAATGCAAAGGCCACTTCTAGCTCAAGATGGGCCTAAGCTACTGATTTTCAGATGTTGGGACGGTATTTAAGAGAAGCATTACAAGATTCTTGACCTGGTTGTGTTCTCATGCACACCTGCCCTTGGCCACTGCTGGATCAATCTAGACAGATTCCTGGCCTGAGCCAATACAGCTGTTGTTCTGTTCCCAAGGACTCACCGTTTTTCCTGAATGAGAATCGAGAAACACAAGAACGAAGCAATCTGTGAACTTCTGGTTGAGCACAACCTGTCAGGAGAGTCACAGAGCACGTTAGAAAGGAGCCAGTACAGAACCAAGACAGGGGCACTGGGACAGAGGCTGCAGGTGGGCAATGGGCTGTGTCTTACCAGATACTGGGTGCCAGTTTCAGCATTGTGGAAGTGCCGACAGCTCTGGGGAAAGCGGCTCAACAGCACCTTGATGAGGCTCTGGTACCAGGAGACTGTCATGGTGAGGAAGCATTCCTGCAGGCATGGAAAAGGCCTGATTTTCAGCTTCCCTCTAGCCATGGCACCAGCAGCCATAATGCTACAGCAGCCTTCAGACCCCAAATCAGACGCAACCCTCACAGCCCACTGAGGATGCTGACCGAGGGCTGTTCACTGTCTACAGACAGGTCCATGCAGTCTCCCTGTTCCCCTGCCAGCTAGGAGCTATGTTCTTGCCTCTACCTTCCCACCAAGCAGGAAGAGATGTGCATTGCAGGCCCCTTCAGCTGGCGCCCTACTCCATCCCCAGAGCAGAACAGCAGCTGCTGTGCACTGTGCCCCCATCCCTGCTGCTCACCAGCTGGGGGTCGACATCTGCAATGGATTTCCCATGCACGGCGTCGAGCAGCTCCTCCAGCTCCACCAGGGAGAGCTTGCCCAGCTTCAGCTTGTCAGAAGCCAGAGGCTCCAGAAGGAAGAGGCGCTTCCAGAGGTTGTCCCTGCGGCAGTGGCACTTGGCCAGCTGCACCATGCTGCTGAGCTGCTTCTGGGCTGAGGCCACCTCGGAGGCCAGCAAGGGGAAGAGCGGCGAGGTGTAGAAGAGCCCCGGCCCCAGTTTGACCTGCGTGCCCCCCGCGTAGAACTCGCTGCTGTCCTCCATGTCCTGCCACTGCTCCCGCTCTGCCGACGGCTGCTGGCCCAGGCTCGGCTCTGGCTCCGCTGCCTCCCAGGCCGCCCGGCCCACCACAGGCTCCAGCACTTCCCGCTGCAAGCGCGGCAGCTTCTTGAAGCGTCGCATGTCAGCCGTGAGCCGTGGAAAGAGCTCCCGCTGGCTTGTCATGATGACGTAGAAACGCAAACTGGGAGCAAGGAGACACTTGTGACCGGGGGAAGGGCTGCTCCCCTCTCAGCTGCACTGCAAATGAACCACAGACCCCTCTGTCCCTGCCAGAAAGGGTGCTTCTCTGCCCAGGTTCTCACAATGATCCTGCCCAGACACCAACAATTCTGCCTGTGCTATTCCAGACAGAACCAGTCCCTCCCAGAGCCCTCCTCCTCAGCCAGGAAGCTTTGCTGTCACCCCAGTGCTCACCGGAGCATGCGTCTCTCTGCCTCACTCTGCTCCTCAAACGGTGCTGCGCTGTGACAAACCAGGAGGGACACATCGAAGTCATCATGATGACGCAGACCTTCAGAGTCTTTGTAGGAGCCCGAGCTGGGATAAAAAAGCACATCTTTATGAAGGAAACCTCACTTTGTTCTCCCAGGGCTCCTGATCACAACAGAACTGTTGGACATGGGGAATTCCACACAGCAGGACTCCTCAAGTGCCACAGGAAATGTCAAATGCACCTGCACACATACACACCACCCCATCTCAGTTTTGGCCATCTCAGAAGGACTGGCCAAAACTGCTGTCTGGCACTGTACAGAACAGTCAGCTTTGCTGGCACCTTGGGGCAGCGTCCCCAAGACTGGCAGGTTGCCACCAATCTCCAGCAGCTCCAGGAATTTGCAGCAGATGCGCTCACCTGTTCCAAATAGAGACCAGTGCATATTCGTTCTGCTCTGTGCCTGGCGTTCCCTTCTTGCTGTCATTGCCCGTGGCCGGTCGGGCCATGCGCAGGGGTTTCATGTGGTAGGTGTTGGCGTGGTCAGCAATGTAGTTGTACAGCTGGTGTGCGGTGATCATGTTGGTGGGCAGGGCCAGCGTGCCTAGTGGAAAAATACGTTGCTATCACAGGAGACGCTCTGTGCCTCCTAGTTGGGCAGAGCAGTGTCCTCCCATCTACTCTGGGAGACAGAGCAACCAACCTGCCCCTTCCACAACAGGGCAACAAGGACTGCCCCGGAGCTTGGCCCCTCCCATCACCCTGTCATCTCCCTGAATACTCCAAAGGTCAGGTTTATTTGTAAAGGACCTGGAAACCTTTTGCCAAGTTATATGCTGGTGATCAACCTCAGACTGATCATATATTGACCTACATACCTTGGAAAATGTGGTTGCGGCCAAATTTGGGGATATCAGAGTGATGGGCAATGAAATCCTCCAGGAAGCTGGTGAGATGGTAGCCTTGGCGGAGAGTCATGTGGGAGCCCAGCAGGTACTGGTGGACTATGCGCAGGTGGAAGTCGTAGCTGAACGAATGCACGTGCATGAGGTCCCGCACCTTGTCGCACTCCTCCGTGAACAGCATAGAGAGCTGTGGAGGGACAGGGAGTCAAGGCAGAAATGTTGCCATGCACCTCACACCTTCCTGCAAAGCCCTGCTGACAAGGCATGGCACAGCCAGTGCAGCTGCCCCAGCATCAGAGCAGGATGCAGCCTCATAACACTGCCCTGTGCATGTGCAAGCTTTCCAGGAAAGTCTCACTAAACTCTCAGACAAGGCCCTGGAAGGCTCTAAGCTTAGGAGAGACACTCTTGGCATATATAAGATGCAGCCTTGCTACAGAGGCGCCTTGGAAAGGACAGTATGGTCATGCGTGCCTCCTGTCTCAGCCTGGGACTGGCCAGCCTCTACACAGCCACCCAGTGCCCTTGGGAACAGGCAGGAGACACCCTGACCCTACAAACGAGAAGGGAGCAGGCAGCCCCAGAGTGTTGTACAGCAAGGCACAGAGGTACAAAGGAACCTTTCTGGTGCAGAAAGTAATCTCCTCTGGCAAAGGGCAGCCAATCATGTTCACAGATCCCTGTTCTCATTCCACTTCCTTCTTGTTCCAAAGAAGCAGAGAGCTTTTGGCTTTCCATGAACTGACTTTCCCTGGAGCAGTCATCTTTGCCAGAACTGCTCCTATTCCTCCCCAGTCTGCTCTGTCTTGCCCCCCAAGCTGGGACAAGAGTCATCCTCTTGCCAAACCTCCCACCCCCTTTTACTGCACTCCAGCTCTGCTCCAGCAGCACCATGGAGGGCATGTGGCTGCAAAAGGCTCTGTGCAGTTCTGCTTTTCCATGAGGAGGGAACAGAGCTCTCCAGAACTTGCTATGCCTGAACTGCCCATTCCATTCCAGAGATCACTTGTCCCCACAAAGCATCTGCTGACCCTGAGGAGCACCAGCTGTGCCTGCAAAGCCATTACCTGAGAGTTCACAGACTGGCCCATGGGGATCCGTGAGCACTCCAGCGCGTATTGCTTCACACAGAAGTAACAGCCCTGGAGGAGAGAGCATGTGAGCAGAGCACAGCACAGCCTTGGGCCTCTCCAGGGAAGGAGCACAGCCCCCACGCTTCATGCTCTGGGCTGGGGCCCAGACACTCTCACCCCACATTCTGTCTCACCTCGTCTGAACCAAGCCAGACCAACCAACAAGTGGCTGAGCACAGAGCACCCTAACTGCTGCTGAGCCCTTCACTATCCTTCCTCCAGGCAACTCTTACTGCTCTGAGCCCTGCAGAATCATCTCCAGCTGATCCCAGTCTTGCAGGACCGTGGAAGGAGGACAAATGAAGAATCACATGTCCCTGCTGCACTCCTCATCACTCCCTTTGTCACCTCTGAAGACTGTCCCTGAACCCCCAGAAATCATACTTTGTTTCTTGTTCTTTCTTACCTGGAAGGCCAACTCCATGAGCACAATCCCACCTGGAAGAGCTCTCTGTAGGTGGTAGGTGGCAACAGCAGGGTTTGTGCTCTGGGAAGAGAAGGACAAAGCTGAAGAGGCTCTCTGGCACACAAGGGTGTGAAGCCGCCACAAGGCTCTGTGGCAGAGGTGGCAATAGAGGGGCCTCATCAACTGAGCAATCTCACTGGAGAGGAGAGGAGAAATGGCAGAGCTGACAGTGAAAAGAATCCTAACAAACATAATAAACAGCCTTTGAGAGAACACACCAGGCACACTGATCCCTTCACCTCCTGCTTGTTCAGGACAGGGTGTCTCTAGAGTGTGAGACACTGTGAGCCAGGGAATGATGCTGTCTGTGGAACCTCACTCCCTGCTGCAGTGTTCCCAGACCATTGTGCCTGCCTGATACAGCAGCTATCAGAGACATCCTGTCTCAATTCAGAGTTTAGCTACCAGAAAATTCATTTGCCCCCTCTTAACTTGCTCAGCAGATTGCTCTCTTCTCGTTTTATCTGCAAGGTGTTGTCTTACCCACAGTCCTGCACCAACATCAGCCAAAGGCAGGTGCCAATAAAGTGTCGGAAAAGGGTGAGTAAATGCTATGTGCTCCCACCATCCCTGGGCGATTCCATGAGCCATGGGTAGTTTCTGCTTAGCTAGAGACTCCAATGGATTCCTCTTCCACGTACTTACTTATTCTGCCTTGTAAGCTCATGTTCACAAAACTCGTGTAAAGTCTTAATTGTTCACAAAACCTTTTGATGATGACCACTGTTAGCTGCTGCTCAAAGAAACACTCTCCTTAGTTTCAAAACTGGCTCCAAATACTTTCATTTGATAGTCTCTAGGTGTTGTATTGAATAAGACAGCAAAGGGTCAAACCCTTTCCAGGTTAGCTTCAACTTTGTACAGCTCTGACTTGTTCCTCCCTAGCTGCCACATCTTTATACATGAGGAACCTCAGCCTTCTCACAGTAGAGCCATTCTAGGCTTATCTTCTCTACCCTCTTTAACGCCCGCATTCATGTCACTCTAACTAAAGATCCTTCTGCCCTAGAGTTGCCCTTAACCATAGATGCTGAAGATTCTGACAGGTAATCCTCCAGAATCTCACGCAAAAGCAGCTATCCTTGCCCTAGGTCATCCTGTTCCTCTTCTGAGCCCCTCCAAGTTGTTACCAGTCTTTTGATACTTGCCCTGGTTCCAGCCAGTGCCAGGAAGGGGCTCTGAGGCCTGTAGGAGGACATGCAGGAGGGCAAAGATGTCATCACACCCAAACTCCCGAAGATGGTGCTGGTCTAGACAGGCTGGCTTTGACGCTTTCTCTGCCCTCCCACATCCTTTCTGCCTGAAACAGTTTCAAAAGCCAACCAGAAGCGGCCCACTCCACAGCCTGACTTCCATCCCAGTTCCACTCTTGTAACAGAAATGCACTCACCTTTGGACTTCCCTCCGGTTTTGGCTTTGTGTAGGAGAAGGACCCTCTACCCTCCACTCCCATTGCTGCCAGAGCTCGGATCCGACTTGTGCTACTGGAAATGAGAGCAGAGACAGCCTTGAGCACAGAGCCAAGACCTGCTGTGTCAAACCAGGGCACAGCTCAGCATGTCGGCTCTTCTCCAACAGCAGGGCTCCCAGCACGTCACTGACCTGCGAGTGGTGGGTGAGGGTGGCCGCACCTGGACCAGGATGAAGCCCATGCTCTGCAGGTACTGGATGTACTGCTGCAGGAAGGCATTGCACATCTCCTGCAGCCACGGTTCCTCCTTCACCTTGCAGGGCAGTGCTTCTGCCGAGTCACAGCTGTGGCTGCGGTCCCTCCCTGAAGCTGTAGAGTCATTGGAGCGGTGGCGCTTCTGCAAGAGAAAGTTCTTAAGGAATGCTGTGACTGGCCCCAGCAGAGGACACCAGGTGCCCTGGTTGAGCAAAAAGTAGGTCTCTCTCTGCCAGGGAGCACTAACATCTGGTTCTCCAGGCACTGTCCTAGTGCATGTGCCAAAATGCCAGATCCAAGATCTATCCAGCCATGCACTGACCCTAACAGCACTGCAATAACCTGCAGGAAATAGCCTGTGCCAGAATTCACATCTGCTCCGCCCCACAGAACAGCTTCCACAAAGTGTTAGGGGCTCACAACTGGTTCATGCAAAGCTCAGAGCTTCAGCTCCTATTGCCATGGTAAGAGTCCAATCCCCTTATGAATCCTGCTGACTTCTCAGGATTTCCTAGCAGTTCAGTAGCACTGAAAAGGAACAGTGTTTCCTTCTAAACACTTTCAGTTCTCCTTTTGATGTCCTGAATACTCCTTTTCTTTGTGCTGAGAGAGACTTAGGTTTCTTTTTCTGATCTCTCTACTTTAAGCCCGCGGCTCTGTTACGTGTTTCTATCAGGCTTTCTGCCTATCTGCTCCACCCACCACAAGAGATGTCTCTTTACCTGGCATCGCCCCAGCTACTCTCTGACCTTCTCCAAGTCTCTCCAGTTCAGTGCCTTTGCCACAAGATGTTTGGTCAGATGAAGACATTAATATACTAGTATTTTAGAAATTTATTTGAATATTACCTGTTATACTAACACCCCTTTCTGGTGTACTCTAACCAGTGTCTGCTGTACCCAACTGTTCCCAAATTGAAGAAACCACCGAGATGTCTGCTCTGTACAGGCTGTGCAGTGAGTGTACAATACAAGAGGGTTCAAATTTCTCTCCACATTGTGCTGTTTTACTGGGAACCAGATCCCAGCTCCCACAATAGCTCTCATTTCACAGGCTACTCAGGTGCCTCTTGAGTTCCTTGCAGTCTTTTTCTGTTCTGACCAATCTGAACAGCCCTCCAGCACTGCAAAGCCTGGCATCTCATACGTCCCAATAAAAGACCTGGAGATACTGAACCCAGTACACCACCTTGAAACCCCTGCTGCGAGGCTCTTCAAATCCAATAACCAATTTCCATTTTGCTCTGTTCCAAAAACAAAGTGGAGTTTTCATTGTGTGATGATACTTTCCCTTTTACTTGCAAGTGTTCCATTTCTGTAGCAACCTCTGCTTAAAGACTCTGTCAAAATCCCTCTGACATTTTGATAAATTACAACAGCCTGTTCTTCCCTTCTGACACACATACAGACTGTGAACAGCCGGTATGGGATCTGCACTGGTTAGAGTCTGTCAGGTTGCAACCTGCTCAGGATTCAGCTGGTTTGCTTTCAATTGTTTCGGCTATTTGTTGGGTCCAGGAAAGGTTTACCAAGTCTGGCTGCTGAATGCATAAGGGAAGTTTTGCTTCCTTAACAGATCAGTACCAGACAGTGCCCTCAATGGCTTCTCTAGGCTCAGCCGTAAATTCCCTGGGTAGAAAAGGAAATCAGTTTTCTCCAGGGATAGTGTTGCTGCAGGAGAAAGGCTTTGAGGACCCAAGGATTTTCTGTCTCCATCTTACAGGGTTCAAATTCATCCTGTATTGTAGAGTGAGGCTAGAGCGGCCCTGTCTTGGGAAAAGACTACTCCTACTACGAATCCCAAGAAGAGCAGGCCTGGGCTCAGCATGGCTCTAATGTGCAGTGGGAAGCCCATTCCTTAGCCTCCTTCACCCTAAATAATTCAGTCACCGATAAGCACCTCCTGGTGCTTGCTGACACTCACCTTCCCCTCTACCTTGCCCAGCTGGTCAGTCTGGATTTGCTGCCGGAAGGCCGGGTCAAAGAGCAAGGGGGTGGCACAGTAGTGAACCAGGCGTGAGGACTGCTTCAGAGTCTCCAGGTCTGCCAGCTGCACGACACGAGAGGAGCATGGTTACAGCTCACACCCCTCACCGAGGCCGGGAACAAGTTGTCCATGACACTGCAATGCTGCTCAAATGGAGATAACTGGGGGGATCCCCTGCTTTACAGCCTTTCCAGTGCTGGGCAGTGAGGCCCCATGCCCAAGTGTGGTTCAGAGCCCTGCAATCCCAAAAGTTCAAGCAGAGAGCACTGCTCCACTGCCTAGCACCATCCCAAACATACACCCTGCTCGGTGCTCTAGTGCTCCCCTTTGCTGGTGCTCCCAGTGTGCTGTAAGGAGGCCCAGCCCACCTCCTGCCCAGGCTGCACTCACACTGATAGGCATGTTGGACTGAGCTGATCTCTGCTGCCAGGTGACAAAGAGGTTTTCAATCTTCATCTGTTTCTCCAGTTCTGGAGGAAAGAGAGCAGTCACAAGAGCATCAAGCCAGAGTCCCAAGTATTGCTACTCTCCTTCACTCCCACCCTGAACAGGCCATAACCCATTCCTGCAGAGAACTGTCCCCTGTCAAAACTTGTGTTCTGCTGATCGTCTTTTCCAGAAGTGAGATTATTAGGCAGGCTTCCATGATATCAGCCCCTTTGCTTTACCTTTCCTCTCCATGCTCTTGATTTCCAGGAACTGGGCTCCATGTCGAGCCACGGGGTCAAAAGGTCCCGAGTCAGGCCCGTGGGGTATGCGCCTGATGGTGGTAACATCCCGCAGAGCTTCGTCAAAGGGCACCACGTCGGGATGGAAGTGTAGGGACGGGAGGCTGCGGGCAGAGCTGCTCAGCCGGCCTTGCTCCTTGCTGGGTGGGGGACACGGGCTCCGGATCAGTGCATCCACCTCCAAAGTGGAGTTCAGGAAAGGATTTGGCTCCTAAGCAAACAGACACAGCCGTGAAAGCCTCCTTACTGCCAGCCTTGGAGCAAGAACCCAGAGAGTAAATCCAGCTCTGGCCATCTGCTGAGATCCGTGTTAGTCTTATCCACTACCTGTCCCAAGAAGAGCAGGCCTGGGCTCAGCATGGCTCTAATGTGCAGTGGGAAGGCCATTCCTCAGCCTCCTTCACCCTAAATAATTCAGTCACCAATAAGTGCTGCCAGCAGGAGTACCTGGCTTCCCCTTCCAC
Source organism: Rhagologus leucostigma (assembly GCA_013397725.1). Classification (NCBI taxonomy): domain Eukaryota; kingdom Metazoa; phylum Chordata; class Aves; order Passeriformes; genus Rhagologus; species Rhagologus leucostigma. The sequence continues at coordinate 161,145 of VZTD01002086.1, read as the reverse complement.
CTCTGTCTCCAAGAGTAGGGCAACATTCTGCCCGGGAATGGTCAAGCTGGACATGTGAATGTCTGGGGATGCCCTGCCAATCAGCACACAAAAGGCACCTGCAAACCTCCTCAGATCTCCAAACTGCCAAGGCCCTTCCTGAAGAAGAAAGGACTGCCCTGCTCGGCACAGTGCCCTACCTGCTTGCTGTCCTCATGCCATGGTGTGTCCATGAAGCAGTGGTGATGGAAGAGTCCCAGCTTTTGGCTGATCAGGCAGTGCACGATGTGCGACCGGGCATTCTGCCACTGCAGCAGGCGAGTCAGGGAGCAGTTCAGGTTGGCCCCCAGGTCTGGGGACCAGTTGTAAGTGTAGAGCGTCAGCTGGAGAGAGAGAAGGGGGAGGAAGACTTAAAGACACTCAGAGAGAGCCTGCCTGGTGGCACAGGCTGCCCCAGGTGTTCTGGTGGTACTTGCTGCAGCTGCAGCCAGTTTCGGATGACAAGGCTGAAACAGGGAGAATGGCGACAGCTCAATTACAGTCCCCTATTAACAGCCACAGCAGTGGTGGTGGCCGTACTTGCACTGGCAGTACAAGTGCCCAGCGTGATGTGGGCCTTGCTGTGAGTAGGGAAAGGGCAATTACAGCCCACAGCAGGACAGCTGAACACAGAGACAGCGAGGGCTGCTGTCCCTGGCATTCCCTAGAGTGCTGCAGGGCACCCGCAGCTATACTGGTGACACAAGCAGAGACATGCTGCACAGCTGCTTTGGAGGACTCTTCCCTGTGGAAGGCTGGTTGCCTGCAGAGGCACTCTTCCTCTCCTCTTTCTAGACCTGGATCATCTGGGAACAGTTTTTGAGGAGGCAAAATCACACAGGCAACATTACTACCTTTTTGTCAATGATCTCCATGAAGAGGAACCTTTGCCGGGGCACCAGGTCTCGACCAACAAGGCTGGGATCAGAGCCTCTCTCTGCTGAGCTGAATTCCATGGCCTCAAAGCGCTGGAGCCCTTTGTGAGCTGGAAGAAGCCACAGTTATGACCCTCAGTACTGGTTCATCCCGCTCTTACATCCCACCATGCCATTAAGGTGGCATGACAGGATGTTTTGCCACAGTACTGCTCAGCTCATCTTGAAATAAGCTGTTACAAGCACATATGAGAGCAAGGTCACAGAAGGCAAAGCCAGACAACCCACTGCCCACCTCTGGGCAAAAGCAGTCTGTCCCAGTAAGGAGGGGAACCCTGTTCATTGATGTCCCCCCACAAGAGACCCCAGCACAGTCCTGGGTGCCATGGCCAGGCACTCACCCTGTTCTGTGCTGCAACGCCACTGCTGGAAATTGCGTCCCAGCAGGATGAAGTGCCTGATGACTCCAGGGCGAGGGCTGGCACTCTGGCCAGACTTATAGGGCAAGAAGGCAGTGCCCCGATGGTAGCTGCAAAGAAAAGCCCCAAAGGTGGCTGACAAGTAGAGCTGTGGCAGTAGAAGTACAGCTAATCAACACCTGCTGGTGCCAAACGGCCACCTGTGGATCACATAACTCACCAGATCTGCTCGAACACTTTGACAGTGGTGTCACTCGCCAGGGCAGTGACCAGGTTCACCACTTCCACTAGGATGGAGGACAGGAGGAAACGAGAAACCATCTCCAAGGAGCACTGCTGCACTGACGGGCACCCTGCATGGAAGAGGTACTGTAGGACAAGGTGCCAAGCTGCCCCAGAGCCACCTCCTGCCCACATGAGCAGTGGAGAGGGCTAAGGGCCTGAGGCAGGCAGAGCTGGAGAACAAGAACCTTATTTGAAGGCGAACATGAAGCCTGAAACAACCCCTGGTTTCAGGCTCTGGCCCAAAGTGGGACCTGGACCAAACTCCCTGTATGCTCTGAGCACAGTGTTTTATTCCCCCACTTATTCCTTGTTCCCTGGCTTACTCCTCACCAGAGGAAGAGGAGAGCTCGACTTTGCCAGCAGGAGTGTGAGAGTATGTACAGACACCAAAGTGAAAGGTAACCAGAAAGTAGCAACATGGCAGCCATACAAACCCAAATCCCTGCATGTGAAGGGCACTCCCCCTCTCCCTCCCTGCCTGCAAGAGTGAGGGTCTCCCATGCAACTTCACAGTCCCAGAGCATGTTGCAGAGGCTCAGATCCTCCATCCCTGCTACATTTGGGAGCTAAATCACTACCACAGCTGGTTGTTGGAGTCCAGGTCTCTCCAAAGCAGCTGCAGGCAATTTCAGCAAGCCCTGGACTTAGAGCATGGCAGACATAACCACAGGCCTTAGCAGGTTTGTTCTGATGCCCAGGCACATGCCAGGCCTCCTGCCACAGCTTTCTAATGCTGATGCTGGCCCTGAGACCAGTGTGACTCTGCTGAGGTTTGGGGAGAGACAGGGTGTGCAACTAGGACCAGCAAGGAATGAAGATGGATGGTGCTGTAAGAGGACTTGTCCTGAGAGCTCTGGGTGGAAAGGCCCACTCCCAGCCCATCTGGAGGAGCTGGGACTTGAAACACATACCCAGGTGGTTCATGAATGCCATCCACTGCTGGCAGGTTTGATTGAAGAGTGGGTGCATGGTACCTACATCTCCTTCTTCCAACTGGCAGGCTCGGCGCCTGAGGAGAAGGAAGGGAAGCACAGTTACACTAGATCAGTCATTTGCAGTGAAGGTAGAAAAGTGCAACACTCCCCTCATAGCTCCAGAGCAGAGCCCTGGGAGCCTCCTTTTTGGGTTGATACAATCCGTGAGCGGGGTCGCTCTTGGTCAGTAGCCGTATGAGCGTCAGGTGCTGCACAGGGCCCCACAGTGCAGAGAAGGCATCTCTGGCAGGGAGAAACAGCTGTACTCCCAGCAACACTCCAGCAATAAGGGCTGAGGCTTTGTGTGTGCAAGGCAGCTTTCCTAAACTGTCTGTGCAAGGGAGAAACTACAAGAAAAAGGAATGTGGTCCAGAGGCCATCAGGATACAGAGCAATGTACAACAGATGGGAAAACAACATCCTGGCTGTCCAGCCTGCAGGCTGTACTTGCCTCTGTGCCTGTTCCAGTTCAGCTGTGGCTGTGGCCCGATCCTGGCTCAGGTGCTGCTTGACATTCTCAGTCTTGTGCCGCCGCCTCGTGCGAGCCTCTTCCGGCCTCTCCAGCACAATGTCATCAGTGGTCTTGGGGCTGCCCAGCTCTGAGGACTCTGCTTTGCTCTAGGGGAGAAAGGGGTAAGTTTATGCCGTGCACATACACAGCCCGGTCAGTGTCCTGATCTCAAAGTCCCTGCTGCCAGCCTGGCCTCCCACCCCCAGCCAGATCCCTACTGTCCATTCCTCCCAGCCTGACACAGCATGAGGACCTTACAGGCCCTATTCCTGCAGCAACATTACCAGCATGTCCCAGAAGCTGCGGCGTCCCAGCTTGCTTGTGGGTGTCACTGGCTCGCCAGAGCTTGGTGAAGGTGCAGAGGTGAAGTGCAAGGGTGGAGGACAGCTCCTGCCAGGCCCCCCACTGGCCAGGGCCAGGCCCTTGGTCTCTGACATGGTCCTCCTTAGGCCTCCTGGGGAGACAAAGCAAATCAGACTCTGCAGAGCCTCCCCTTGAAAAGCTGCTGTATACCCCACTGTGTCTGGCCAGAGCCTGGCTAGAGAGAAGGGGAAGAGCCATCACTAACATCCAGCAAAGTGGATACAGTCTTGGGGAACAGACAGACCCTTAAATATCTCTCCCAACACTAATGTCTCTGATGCTTCTTCCCCAAGACATCACAGCACACAGATCGCAGAGGGGAGAGCAGCTTCCTCCCTCCTTGCCCACCCAACCAGATTCCCCCCAGCACAGGCAAGCTCCTGCAGGCCAGGCAGGAGGAGCAAGGCTGGGTGGAGGCCCAAGGTGGCCACCCCGGCCAGGCTCTCACCTGCAGAGCTCAGGTCCTCCAGGTCTGCAGCACTCAGGGGGCAGGCGGCTTCCACGCAGAGCGGGGCTGGCAGCACCAGGAACTCCATGACGGCGTCACAGAGCGCGTGCCGCAGGGCCCCGCGCAGCTTCTCCGACAGCTGCAGCAGGCTGATGTTGCCCTTCTCCCAGATATCCAGGCGCACCAGCACGCAGGGCTCTGTGGGGAAAGGGTAGTTCTGCATGGTTCTTCAACCCTGCCTTCACCAGCCCTCCGAGGTGCCCCAGGGGATGTGGAGGCTGCAGGCAACTGGCAGCTGCTGGTCAACTCCCCACCTGAAGGCAGGGGGTCAGCCTCTGGCTGGTGCCTGCTGACCGCTGTGAGGCTTTCGAAGTCGGTGTCCTGCAGCAGGCTCACGATGGGTGAGGGGGAATGCAGCTTCAGAGGGTCAGGCCTCTCCCCATGGGACAGCAAGGTGGGGCTGCCATGCTCATCCACGAATGTCAGTGCAATGCACGCGATTCCTGCGGGGCAGAACCCGAGACAGCCTCCATCAGCACAGCACCAAGTACACCCCTACAGTGCCTGCCTACACCTTGCCATCCCACAGCTGGGACCATCATGTCACCACTTGAGTTGCACAGTGTCACGTGGCAGGCAGGGCCCACAGGAGGGGAGGCAGCCAGGGGAGCAGAGGCTAGCTGTGCCTGTGGGGAGCCAGGGTAAGAAGCATGGGGTTTGGCACAGGGTGTCCCCATCATTCCAAGAATCTCTCTCCTGTAACGTCACAGCAGATGTCACTTGCCCTGCAGGAGCTTCCTGGGTTGTCCAGTGCCACATGCAAGAGGAAACTATCTCCATTTGCACCAGGAGAGCCTTTATGCAGATTGATCCAGGATGGGGCTCACCATTCCTGTCCTCTTAAGGGACAGAGTACAGGGCCCAGACATGCTCCAGCAGCCCCCTCCAGGCTGTGAAGGACATAGAGTCCCTGCAGATCTGACACCTTGTTGCAGATTACACTCACAGCCCCGTCCTCACTGTACACCTGAACAAGGTTAGGTGCCTTCCTCATGCACTGCAACCAGGCAGGACTGGAGACAAAGCAGGCTCACACCCAGGACTAGCCTGGAGTCACTGCAGAGAAAAATTCAGACCCTGCCTGTTGGCTCTCTACATTGAGCTCTATGCACGTCCAACAGGACAGTTCTGAGCTGCAGCGCAGCTGTGTGGTTCCTGCCTCACAGCCCACGTGCTGTGAGCCCTGGGCCACACAGGAGAAGCCCTGCAATGGACCAGAGCAGAAACAAACACTGACTCCCCATGGCCCAGCTCAATGGCCAGGGCATCAGGGAAGCAGCTGCAAGGTCCAAACCTCACATTGTAACCTGAAATGTTCCCACTCCCTTCAAAAGCCCCCTAAGCCAGCACTCAGATGGCTGGATGGCAAAGCTGCCCCAACGCTACCTAAGGGTAATGTGCCCAGATGGAAATAACCTCAGCCCTGCAACACTGCTGAGCCCATACTCTGTCCTTCTCCATCCCAGCAAGGATGGCAGTGACACCACACTCCGCTGCCACAGAGAAACCAAAGTGTCCCTGACTGGATCCCCTTGGACGGGTGCCCTCTCTGCATGGAGACAAACCCAGCCCAAGCAGGCTGTCCTCAGTCTAATCAGCAGCAGCACAACCACACAGTCTCCATCATTCCTCATGAAGCATAAGCTCTGCAGCAACCTTTCCTCCAAGGCACAGCAGACACATGGGAGAGTGCACTGGGATGGAGAGAGATGCTCACGAAGGAGAGAGGTAGGCATTCAAATCAGAGGGCAGCTTGTGCACCCACACTGAAAAAAGGAAACTACACCTATGCGCAACCCCCACAGAGCCTCTTGCTGCAGCAGGGCAGCTCTCCAGGACATGGGTGTTAATACAGAGGTATTAAGAGCAGGAAATCTGCCCCACATGACAGTGAATATGAGCTCTACCAACCAGACTTTACTTTCTTTAAACAGTAAAGGGCACAAACTCCTCAACAGTCTGGCTTGGCAGTCACCTCCAGGCCCACCAAAATGACTGAATGATCATGTGGTTATCATAGACTACTCCCTTATTCTTCTCCTGGATAAATTACCACACTCAGCCCCTTCAGCTTCTGGAACATTTCCCTATCATATCCATTCCTGTACCTCTGCTCTGCTTCAGTCTGTCTGAGCTGAGGACATGAGAACAGCTGACCACAATTCAAGCAGGCCAGGTCAGCAGCCTGCGCCTGCCCAATGAGCAGAAAGGCTCTCCTCCATGTCCCAGGGAACAAGGCTTCCAGGAGCATGGAGAAGCTGAAATCGAACCACTAAATCACGGGTGAAAAAAACCAGCTAAGAAACTCAAAATCTGAGTTCTGGAGCTGTAGGATCAGGTACATTAGCAAGAGCTGCCAAGGGTCTCACTGCCTGGTGCACTGGAGGCGGGGTGCTAGAGAACTGTTACCTCCCATCTGTGTGGGACTCTGAGCCCTCTCTGACCTAGGCTCACTGAAACACAAAGCACACATCTAATGGTGTCTGGCCACTCTAGCCCTTGCTAAGCAAGGGAACACCCCACACCAGGACACAGCCATTGGGAGAGTAATAATGCTACACCCTGGAGCATCAATGACATTTGAAACATCAGTACTCCTGTCTTTCTTAGGGAAGAGATGCCTGTTTGGACCTGTGGGAAAAAGGATGCAGGATTTTGGAGTTCACTGCTTGCAAGCTAACAGGGCAGCACACGGACCCTCAGCAGCTGGGAATCGCTGAGCTGCCACCTCAGGGCAGCAGGTTCTGTTTGCTCATTTATCCAGCCAGCAAGAAACAGGGCTCAGCTAAATCAACACACACAAACACACAGAGGAGTCGGAGCTGAAGCCACAACACAAGGAAAACAAGATCAGCCGGGACCAGAGAGCTGCATGGGAAAAGGAGATGGAGTAATACTTGGAGCTACAGGTGCTACCTTGGAAGTGAGAGAGTGGAAAGAGGTGCTGCACAAGGTCCGACATGGTACCTACATAACAGAAGAACATTCAAACAGTGCACGAGGGGCACAAGACACACAATGGCCAGGTGACAGACCACACGGCCTGGACAAAACATGACATGACAGCCTGCTGCAGGATGGGCCCTATCCAATCCCTCCTCCAGCAGTCTGGAGAAAAAAGCAAGGACACTGCTCACACAGCCCATGCTCAGTTACACGCAGCCAGATTTCCCTCTGCAGCAAGGCTTCTGCCACAATTGCTCCCACCTCCAGCCCCACAGAGCCTCTCTGCCCCACACTGAAGTCTTGCTGTGTCTAGAGCTGCTTCCTGCAGCAACAGGTCAAGCTTAGCAAGTTGCTCTGTGGGAGGCCTTACTTTGCTCCGCCACAAGTGCAGAGGTGTGCGGTCCCTCAGGCACACGCCTTACTCACCTTCCAGCCGTGGAGGAACACACTCCCACAGCACTGCCCTCCTCACCCACTCACAGCTCTCCAGCATGGGAAACAGCTCCCCAGCACACAGCCCCACACCCTGTTCGAGAAGAGTTGAGCAGAATACCTTTTCCACCAGTGCCTTGGCCACCTGGCTTGTTGTACAGATAGAGATCCTGGTCAGGGATGCTCCCGTTGTGGTTGAAGTAGTGCTAAGGAGAATAAGGAAGAATATTAACAAAGATTAGAGAACTTGCTTCACTGGAAAGAGGCTCGTCTGTATGCAGAGCTCATTCCCAAACCTGTAGAATCAAATCCAGACCTACTCAAAACACTTGCCAGCACAGCCTTCACCACTGCTGGGGTGAAGGAACAGCTTACAGCTCATACAGTTATGTGGCACTACGTATCTGGCCTCACCCTCTGTCTTTGCTATAACCACACTAAGGGGGTGGGTGGCTGCTCCCAAATCTATTAATCCTGATGTTTCAGTCCTTAGATCTGAGGGAACCATGCAAGGAGCCAAGTTCAGCTTTGAAAGGGGATCTTCTCCCATGCTCCTGGGAGATGACTGTGGGCATGAGCTTTGTGGCTGCTGCTTTTTGCACAGCAAGTGACTGCCCAGGCTAATCAGGATGTGCTCAGACCTGTAAAACACCCCTAGGCTTCAGGAGTTAGTGTCAATTTCTCCCTAACCCTCCATGGCAGAGCTGGGAACGCGGTGTCTGAGCTGCCCCAACAAATGCCCTCAGCAGCAGCTAGAAGCTGGGCAGATTGCTATCCCAATCCCATCCCTCCTCACCTTGAAGTGGTGCTCCACGTTGCTGTCGGTGTACTTGGGGGTGTGCAGGAAGATGAGCAGGTTCTGGCGCAGGTAATAGGCCACAGCATGCAGCCAGGGCAGGGCCGAGGGCGGCAGAGAGAACTGCAGGACCTCCGTAGGCGGCGTCCCAGGGGGCTGGATAAACTGCACACAGGAGGCTTTAAAACCCAGCCGGGACTAGCAGGCTGCCCTGGGGCTCTAATACTGATACAAATGATGCCAGCTGGCTCTGCAAGGGGAAAGTGTGGTGGGCAGAACCCTAGACAGTGCCCTGAGACAGATCACAGAATATGTCGAACTAGAAGAGACCCACAATGATCATCAAAGTCCAACTCCTGGCCCTGCCCAGGACAGCCCCAAGATGCAGGCAGACATTCATTCCAAGGTGTGGGAAGGAGGGCACAGGGAAGTCTTGCTGTGCTGCAAACACAGCAGAGGGAATCTCCCAGCTACCCTGGCACCCACACAGTATATACCTCGGTGAATGCTAGCCTGACCAAGCACTGGAGCAGGGAACAGGATGTAGCAAACTGCCCTGGTCTTCCTTGGAGCAGCAGCAGCCGAGACAGGCCAAAATGTAGGAAAGTGCTCTGGGATGAACAGAGCACATAGCCAGTGAGGTACCTCCACATCTGCTGGGGTCAGCTTGCAGTTCCGCACCAGCATGACCGTGATGATATCCAGGGTGGCCTCATCCAGGCGTCTGCGCAGCACTTTCACCAGCTCATCCGTGATCTCAGGCCCTGACAAGTGAGCAGAGGTACAAGCAGCTTACACCCCATCCAGTAAGAATGAATACAGCCACCTCTCCCCTCCCTGTTCAGGGTGAACCACCCTCACACTCACTTCCCACAGGGAACATGACCTTCCCCACCATCAATTTCTTCAGACATCTTTTTCTATGGGTTTATGATCGCAAAAGACTGCTGGTGCAGTAGGTAAAGTCAAATGCACTCCTGCACAGGGAAAGCTGGCACATGGTCTGCAGGAGGTTTCATTGTGGGCCGTGGATCCTTTCCTTATATTTTCACCAACACAGAACAGAGAACAGCTCTGGGCTAAGGAAGAGCTGTTTGCTCAGGAGGGAGATTCCTCTCTCGTCAAGCAAAGAGGGCAGGGAGCAGAGCTCTGTTCCTCTGCTTTACATCAGCACAGTTCATCTGCTGCCAGGTGCTGTAACACATACCTGCTGGGGCAACACCATGGACCATCAGCTGGATGTGTCTGTCTATCTGTCCCACAGGGCGGGCAGAGTCCACGCTACGGCACGAGGCAGTGTCCAGAGAGGAACGAGAACCCTGAAGAAGCAAAAACAGCCCTGTGGAAGTAGTTTCGTACGAATTCTAGATCCATCGCTGTCCCAGGCTGTCAGCAGGGTCAGGCAGATGCCACCCACTGCTGCCCCACTCCACACATCTACAGTGTAAATTTTACCCCACATGAAATCCACGTTGCTGGAACTACTGAGTTCCCTCCACTCGTGTGACCATGAGCACCCACGTCCACTTGCAGAGAACAGCAGACTCACCATTAGATCCTCAGTGTAAATGGGCTCCTGGCTGCGTGTCAGCGCCAGCGAGCGAGATGATGCACTAAGGCTGCTCTCTGCTTCCCACACCTTCCCACTGTGGGTGGTTTCAGTCAGCCTGAATACAAGAGAAAGACCGTGTCAGCCTCCATCCCCAAGGATGACAGCATCGTACATCCACAGAAGATCCACGTCTTCCTTGCTCTCCCCTGAGCACTTTGTGGGGACTAGTCCTCAGAATATGGAGTTTTGTGGGAAAACTGCTCTCTGGCTCCCTCAAAAAAGCCACCATTTTTCCTTCCATGTGTCAAGGCTTAGCACAAGGAGAGCTGGAAGAGCCTGGATTGATGTGACAGACTCATCAGAAATCAGATATTTGGTGCTTGGGTCACAATACGGTCCCTGAGGCTGGGCAGACACTTTCTGTCCCAAGGAGCTCTCAGTCGGGTGTAACACATGTAGCAAGGCAGGGTCAGGCCAACGAGTCACGCTGGCTTCTTACCGGAGGTAGAAAACAGATTTAGTGGCACGTTCCTGGTAGACAAACATATTCTTCCTGTTCACCACAGAGAAGGCGTTGAGCACCGAGCGAAGTGCCTGGATAGCTGTGGGCAATGTGGGACATTAGCTATCCCACATACCCTTCCCTGGTGTGCCAATCCAGCCAGCAGCCGGACCCCTGACACGCCAAACGGGAGGGAACCTGGGCTGTACGTACCTCGCGAGACCCCCATGTTGGGGCCCATCTTGAGGCGTGAATGCACGTGGATGAGTGTGCTCCACACCACCTCACAAGCAAAGTGCCCCGGCATGAACTGCATGGTGGCAGCCAGGTAGTCCCGGGGCTGGTAGCTCTCCTCTACAGAGTAATCTGTAAAGAACATAGGGCATAGCTGGGGCCATAGCATGGAAGTTAACTTCTTCTTAGGCGTCTTTGTAGCACTGCTGCTGAGGCACGGCCAAGGGAATATTCATACCATCCGTGGGCATCACACGCTGCCTGTATGAAGTATAGGGTGTTTCACTCTTCCAGATGTCCTCCTCACTTTCTGCCACCAGTAATGAGTTGCATATGTGGCTGTCATGCAGGTCCTGCAGCAGCAAGCGCTGCAAAGGATGAGGAAAGACTGGTTCTGTTGCTTGCACAGCCACGGAAGACAGCAAGAAGTGCTTAGGGCCAGACTGAGTCCCTTTTCCTCTGACCTCCCAAGCTGAACTGGCCCCCCAGGCCCTCCTCTGAGCTGAGCCCAGACTAGACAACCTCCAGAGGTCCTTTCTCATCTAAGCCATCTAATCTCTGGCAGCTCTGTCAGTGCCCTCTTAAGATTTATTACCTGATTGACAACCCTGCAGATTTCACTGATCTTCTTCACCACCACCTGGTTGAGACTCTGGCACTCCCCTGGCTGCTCCTCTTCTGTCTCTGCTGAGGCTGCCTTCTCCACACTCAGGCTACTTTATGAAGAAAGGGAGAATGGGGTCAGCAGGGCACCTGGACAGTGCCTGTCACTGGGTGCTGGGAGCAGGAAAACAGTGGGAAAGGATGGCAGAATTCCCCTTATAGAGCACCAGCCTAGTCCTGCAACTTCCCACCCACACTGGGCAGGGAGGAGATCCTGTCCAGAGATGAGTGAGTGGCAACAAGGTCATGGTACAGAGAGGCAGTGGTCAGACAGGGGACCCTCCTTACCGTGTGTGGTAATAGACCTCCACTCGGTCCTGATGGATTTTTATGATGAGCCAGAAATCCGGCATAAGGGGACACCTGGGTTCCTGGTCGCTCATTAACGCCTCCTCATATTCCGAGTCACTGCTTCCCCCATCATAACCTGCAATGTATCCTCACTTCAGCCCTAGGCGTGGCAAACCACCTCCTCCCTGGGCATGGCAGCCACTCACAAACCCTCAGGGCTCACCCCAGCCCAGGCACGCAGACCCGCCAGTGCGCCACTATCAGTGTCACCACACACTGTCATGCCCCCTGCCCCGGCAGACTCACCCAGATGGTCGGAGTCCATGCTGCCCTGGCTCGACACGAGGCTCTGCACGCGGCTGGGACGCTGCCTGCTGGAGCCTGCAAAGAGAAGAGGGGTTTGATCACGGAAGTACTTGCTAAGCCCCTTCACATGCCCCATGTGCTGGAGAAACATCACACCACAGGACAATCAGACTGTGCTGGCCATGGGGAAGCAGTGCTGGGGAATGGGGCTCCCACAGCCATTACTGAAGTCACCAGGAACTGCATGTCATTAGGGATATCAGTGCAGCAGCACAGCCTAGTACCTTGTGTACTGTTAAGCAGTGAATTGCCAGCACCCTGGCAAGGAAGAGACCAAAGTCCTCGGTACCAATGCTGCTATTTAGGGACAGGAACAGAAGTAGCAGTTATATTATGTATGTCACAGACAGAACTGGGCTCTTCCCTTAGAAGTTTCTGAGGCTGAGGTACATCCTGCCCACACTGCAGCTCCTACCTTCCCTGCCCTGTGTTACAGACTCAGTCAGGCTCGCTGCAGACGGTGTCACCAACGGTGATTTCTCACTGTTTCCCTTTTCAGAGGATGAGGATGGCAATGACTGTATGGTTGTCTCTGGAACTGCCTCTTCCAGGGAGTCCTGGCCTGGTGCTCTGCTTTGATCAAGTCTCAGCGTATCTCCTGGAGCCTGCATAAAGCCAAGGTCACAAAAATGACCAGAAAAACAGGCACTGAAAAAAAAACCCCATCATCCTTCTACATTCTGTTACCAGTGTTCCACACCTTCTCACCAAGAGATCACTCAGTGTTTCTCACCTCATTCTGTGGGTGGCTGCCTCCACCTGCAGGGTTTCCTGTGTCCGGCACAATGCGCGTCTCACTCTCTGGCCATTCCCAGAGACCCCGGCCTTCTTCTGGGAGGACACAGCTTGTGTGGTGTAACAGCTCGGAGCCTTCTGCCTCTGTTTCACTGCTCCCCTCCTGGCCTGCCTGGCCCAGGGCTGTCCTGGTGCCACCTCCAGCTGGCTGCTGCAAGCAGGGTGTCCCTGAAGGGTCTGGAGCAGCCCTCCTGGAGTGCAGGCGGCTGATGGAGATGTAATGGTAGTCGTTGCCTTCTGCATTGAGCATGTAGCCTGGCAGAGCCATTCTTCTGAACTCCTGAAACACAGGGAAGAATAAGCATCCTGCTAGCAAAGTGTGGCGCTTCCTCAGGGCTTTCTCTTTACCTCCTTGAACTTCTCCAGAGAGTGCTCAGGCCCAAAGACAAACTGGAGCAGCACCACCTCGCTGTGGCAGCTGGGCCGGCCCTTGGAGTTATAGATGTGGGTGGCCACCCTGTGCAGGATGGAGGTGCTGATGACCTGTGAGTGACGCAGCGCTGACACAATCTCATCGTCCAGGAGCCAGCGAATCTGAGCAGAGCAAGGACACAGAGCAACATCCAGGTGACCTGCGTTTGCAAGCCTGCCCCACTTCTCACCCAAGCCCCAACAGGACGAAGGCAGCCTCTCCCATCACCCACATCCCTCATCTCCTGAATGCACCTAACAAAAGGCCTTTAAAAGACAGTTCTGCCTGGCCCACCCCAACTGCAGCAAGAATTTTCTCAAGGTAATCCCACACTTTTGGGAACCACAAGACTGACAGCCTATGTGACACCAGTAAAGCCTAAGTCAGTTCAGCTGACAGGTTGCAGCTTGGAGCAGGCTAGGGAGAGTGGAACAGCAGTTGTGTGCTCTAGCTGAAAGCAGGGAGGCAAGTCTGGCTCACCTCATTCATAGTGGCTTCAATAGCCTGCCTGTGCACTCCAGGGAGGTTGGAAAGGGCAGGGTGCCTAGGAGAGAGGAGACAAAAGAATCAACCACTCCTTCTCATTCGTGCAGCCACCACAGTGCAGCTCCCAGGCAGTAAAAGGATTCTGTGAGAGGCTTTTACACCTCCAGTGCCATACCTCTCATCTCCGGTGGACGGGAGCCGTTCCAGGTTGTGCATGATATCCTCATCCGAGCGGAAAGAGGACGGCTGCCCAGGAGAGCGCGTGAAGGACACGCTGCTCTCCGACGTGCACCTGTCACAGGAGAGCAGCCTGAGCATGGGGCCAGAGAGGATAAAACAGACACAGCGAGCAGAGAAGGGATCTCTACAGAAGGTGAGCCTATCTAGGAAATATTTTAGTTTTCTTAAGGCTGTGACAGGCCTTAATAAAAAGAGAAGAAGAGTCATAAGTCTCAGTACATGGAGAGGAGCCAAGAATGACTGACTGGGAAGAGCAGGCAGAGGGTAGGTGACTGGGCCTCTTTCCACCTACCTGTTGTGGAGGATGTCTGTGTTCACAACTTCTATCTCCAGGGGCAGTGTCAACACAAAGATGTCCAGGGTCACACAGAGGTCCCCCAAGTCAATGGTGTTCAAGCCCTGGCAGCTTTCCAGGCAGCCCAGAACTTCCCCTGAGGAGAGATCACAAACCAAGGAACTCAAGCAACAAACATCTCTGCTTACACACATACCCAGCCTGGTGGCAAGTACAGAGACTGCAAGAGGTGGCTGTCACACACACCTGGACAGGCTCAAGAAGGCCACCACCATCATCTTCCATGATCCCTTTAACCTTCCATGACCAATCCCACAGAAAGTGGGAGACCTGGTGAAAAAGCCCTTGTCTGATGATGGCAAACCCTGGGGGCTCCATACAGGGAAGGCTGGTCCAGAGCAATTGCTGTTTAAGACACAGCATGTTTGTTCCAGGGGCTGCTCACCCAGCAGGGACCTGACTGAAGCCCTACTGCCATTTAACCTCCCAGCAAGGACTGCTCTTACCTAGACAAGTTGGCAGGGACTGCACGGGCATGGAGCTGTGCTGGCTACGCAGCTTCACTGAGCAGGTCAGGTGCACAAAGAGCGGGGGCATCTCCTGCTCCAGGAACTCCTGCTCATTGAGCGAGTCCCCTCCCAGCACGCTGAAGGAGTCGTCATCCTGGTTCACCGTGTTGGAGTCCGAGAGGGAATCCGTGTCTGGGAACTCGTGCTCCAGCTTCTCACGGTACTCCACCTCCAGCTCCGGGTCACTCTCTGTGGCAATGCAGCATCCAGACACAGCTCCTGTTGATACAGGTTCCCTGTCAGCAAACCAGGTTCACATCTCCAGAGACCCCACCAGACACACCTAGCTCTGAAAGGCATTACCACACGGACAGACATTTTCCAAGACAGAGCAAGCAAATGTTACCTTCTTCAGCTGCCATTTCTGCCTCTGATCCTTCCATGTCCTCACTGCCTTTCCTGTCTGCCTGATCCCGAGATGCCTCTTCCTGAGATGGAGAGAGAAAGGGCACATACTAGAACCATGCCAGGCAATACAACAGGTTGTTGATGGGAGCTCCAGGGACTAAGTCTACCCATGGGTCTGCCAGCCCCAAATCCAGATCTGACACCAAGCAAAGCTACCCCACAAGGTGCCTGCCAGGACAGCCCCATGCCTACCTCTTTCTTGGCTGATGGTGGGCAGTAGAAGAAATAGTGGGGATTTGATGGCACTGGCTTGAAATGTAAACTTCCAATTTCCAGGAATTTTTCCTAAAAGAGAAATCCCACATATGAAGCAGACATCCTCTACATCCTCTACTCTACATCCTCCTGTTGAAGCCAGGTCAAGCTTGCACATTCCTCACCTGGATAATTTTATGCAAGTCTGGGTGTGCCTGGCAGGGCTGTCCAATTTCCAGCAGTGAGAGGGGAAATTCTGAACAGCAGCTGGCACCCACGCTGCTCTTTGGCTCGTCTGTGGGGCTGGCAATGTTATGGGAGTCCTGCTCGCTGTAGTCCTCCATTTCAGCACTGACAGGGTTGTGGACAGGTCAGACAGGCAGATCGAGAAACGAGACAAGTTTTATGTGTTATCCATCCTGCCAGCATCCCACCTCCCAGCTCCCCAAACCTCATCTGTGTCAACACAATCTGAACGCCCACAACTCCACAGCCCAGAAGCCACCCATGTGCCCAGATAAGGGCTCATGCTGTCTGAAGCCAGGCCTGAGGTAGCTTAACCATGCTGATTATATCGCCACATCTGTACAACACACTACACACCCTGCCTGGGAAACAGAGACACGGACTACAGGGACAGGCCTGCAGTAATCTGAACTACCAGCAGCTGGTTCAGGGCACCTCACAGCAAGCACCACCATGCCAAGCACCCCAGTGTCTGGGCAGCAAAGCTCAGGCCCATGGCTTGCATGGCAGAATCAGTCCCTAAAACTCAGAAAAAGCAATCTGGGGAATGGGATGTTGGCTGGTCAAAGCATTCCCCAGGTACTCAGATAAGTGATAGAGGTGGCAGATCTGGGTGCAATGTGTCACAATGTATACATCCTTCAGTAAAAGTTTATGCAGCTTGCATTGGGTTAGGTGATTCATAATATCCTATAAACAAAAACAATGTTCCCACAGTTTTTCTTGGGGAAAGTAGCACTTGAAGTCACCTGACTTTTAAAACACTAAGTGTTCTTCAAAACCACGGTCTCACCTCAGTGATCTACAGTATAAGATGACATAGCATTGGAGATTCCCAACAAATGTTAGTGAATTCACATCAAGGAACTGTGCTGAGGACAAAGGACCTAAGTGTTTCTTTGACAGATACTAAGGCATAGCACTTTTTTCCCGCCTTGAGTTTTCAGAGGCGATACAAATTTCATAAATACCCTAAGGAATAGGACAGAAGTTTAGCATATTTCAATTCTGCCTTCGTGTTTCTCTTGTGCATTTTTTCCAGAGTTTTAATTAAAAAAAGTGACACTTTATTCATTAGAAAAGGATAACGAAGCTGTCATTTACACCAGAGTCAACAGCAAACTCAAATGAGTCAAGCAGCAGGAGATGCATAATTTCTCCAGAAACAAGTCTTGCAGGCTTGCAGACAAACTGCCCTCCAGCTCAGGCCAGATGGGACAGTAATGAGCCAAGACTACAAGAGAAAGAAAGGATGGATGTCACCAGAGACTATAAAAAACAGAAGATCCTGGTGGACACCATAGCAGGTGGGTATCTCACTGTAAATATCTGCTCTTCTGTGTGGCTGTTAGACTCTCCCCTACAGCATTCCTTCTAGCAGGCACTAAAAGATGCTTGAAGAAAGATTTGTCCAGGCACAATGCTAAGAACAGAAGCAAGACTGTGGTGGGTCCCTACCTTGACTCAGAGACCAAGACACCTCGTTCCCTAGAGCTCTGCTCCTCTTCCTGCTCCACGCTGCCCACTTGGAAGCTGGCTGTCTTGGAGTGTGTATGGAAATGTTGATGGCTCTCTCGGAACGAGCGGACGTGGCTACACACCGTCAGCAGGAAGTTGGTGATATCAATCTCTTGGAGCAGCTCCTCACAGTAGTCCATGGCAGTAAGCAGGTCCTGGGAGCTGATGCTGTGTGACTGCTGAAGGCTCTTGAACAGCCCTACAGATAAACACAGAGCACTCCATGGCAAGGATGTGAGGCTGTGGGAGTCAGGCAGCGGCCACATATGGATCTTCACCAAGTCCCAGCACAGAGCTGGAGTCGGTGCAGGTGCTGGGAGACAGGAGACAGCCAGGGCACCTAATGCTGCATGTTAGCCTGGGCTTGGGTGACACCAGAGTGCCCATGGGATCTGTCACCCTGAAGGTGAGAGGAAGGTGTCAAAGAAGGGATGCTCTTTCACAGCACTCCACAGGTTTGGGAACAGCCTCTGCAAGGCCCATAGGGAACGCACAGAGGCATCTTTAAATCCCTCCTGCTGGGACATCAGTCCCACAGCTCCTCCCTTTGCCTGGAGTAAGATCACAAGGAAAATGAGACACTGATTTCTTAGAAGATGATCCAGAGTCCAACCCCAACCCTGCCACAGGTCCTATCGAGCTGCTGCTCACCTTTCACGTAGCACTGGTGGGAGTGCTCCTGCAGCAGCGTGCAGTAAGTCACCAACTCCTTGTGCTTGTGGTCTAGCCAAGCAGCAGTTGGAGGACGTTCCAGAGACTGGGACCTGGAAAAGAGGAACCACAGCCTTTAGTACCTCTGGTGCCAGTAAAGCAGAGCCTAGAGCATGCACAGGCAGTGGCTTCTACGAGGTAGAGAGGCCAAGCCAAGCCAAGATGGCAGGGCTAGAGCCAGCCTCTTGTCAAGGAAACTCCTCTGGTTTTTGTCTATGTACCAAGTATGGTTGGTATTACCTGAAAAAGATGTCCCGAGGAGGGCGGTGTGCCCGTGGGCTGACGAGCTGCTCTCGTAACAGCTCCAGAGAGCAGCTGTAGATGTAAATGGGGCAGCGAAACCGGCGGCACTCGCTCAGCTCAGACTGTGAGTTCTGGCGACAGAAGGAGATGTGCACATCTCTCCGGGAGGGGCCACTCTGCTCCCCAGGGTCATGGCTCACTTCTGCAAAAGAAACAATTCTAAGACAAAGGCCCCCGATGGTTCCTCATGCCTGGCCTGAGACATCATAGCTCTCACAGAAGCACCACAGTTAGATACTGGGTTTTAAAGACTCTCCCCACTCATCCTCACGCAGCACCCAACCACTCAAGCCCAGTGCTTTGGCCACCTCAATCCCCTTCTTCACAGCCATGACTGCTCATCACCACCACCACGACCTCCTGCAGCAGCACAACCCTTCATCCTCACTGCGAGCATGGCTGATCTGCCCTAGGGGCTGTGCAATCAAACCCCATATATCTCAAGACCTGTGCCCTTCTCCTTAAGACAATATGCTGCTGAGAGTGCCAGTCTGGATCATGAAACGAGAGTCACTGACTTTCCACTGCAGCCCACTACTGCCATGCCTAGCAGCTTCTATCTACCTGCAACCTCCTTGCCCACAAGGAACCAATATTAGGCCACGGGCACCCAACTCGCATTACACTCCTTCATGCCCCCATGCACATCACTCTGCCTCTTGTCTTGACTCTGCTGACTGCCAGGCAGGAGCTGCCAGGCTGCAGCAGCCTGTTATTCCTCCTGCTTTAATCTGCTCAACAGTATGCTCAAGAATAGCAAGGATACCCATACTTTCACAGGGTGCTGTCAGTACCGTGGGCTGGTGTTATGCTGAGGGTTGGTAATGGCACTGCAGCATCCCCCTCTTCAGCCCTGACTCGCTCTGCACAGACAGGTCGTGTGGTATCTTCTCCAGATTGACACTCATCTTTTGGAGATTTGTCCAACCCACAAGCCATCAGCTTCTGTACATCTGGAGGAGAAGAAAATAAAATCATCCTCTGTCCAGTGAAAACAGCTTAACTCCTCAATCTAGATTCCCAAGAGAGCAGATTTCCTGCTACCTCTGTGTGTAGAAGCAGTTTCACCTGAGCCTAGCAGCCTTCACCAGTGGCTCAGTGGAAGCCAGACCAGTGCCAATGCCCAGAAGCAGGGACTCTCCCAGACCACCCCATTAGCAATCTCCTTACTCCATTCATTAACAACTCCACTGGGAAAACAGCCCAAATGGCTGCAGCCAGCAAACAACTCAACACCACATCCCCTGCCTGAAAACCCTATGTGGGCAGCACCACATCCAAGGAGAGAAGAGCAGGACGTTCAGCACTTGGCACTATTCTATTCCTGGCCATGTGGTGCAAAAAGACTGCGCATGAACTCTGCTGTTCAATTTTCTCTCCACCCTACAAGAGTTGATTCTGTTTTTTCTGTTTTCCTGAGGAGGTGCTTAGGACTGCTGCCTCCTCTTGCTCCCCACAACAGACCCCCTCACCTGAAAAGGTGGCTGGCAGGAAAGTCAGGAACACATGCTGCGGGTTGACCAGCTTGGCGTAACATCGCCACTGAGGGGGAAAGGGCCCCATCGTGTCACTCAGTGTCACGTCATCCTCAGGCAGCTCTGTGTTGCCAAGGCTCTGAGGGAAGAGCAGAAGTTGGATAAACTCATGGCATATGGCACAGGCCCACCTTGAGGCAGGGAGCAACCACACAGTGCAAGTTCTTCCATGACTGCTGGTTGGCACAGTGCTGAAATCACCCTGGTCACCTCTGCACATTCTCAGAGCAGCCTGGCTCTAGAAGTCACCATTCTGGGAGCAGCCTGGCTCCAGGAAGTACAGCACAACAGTCAGGAGACGCTTAGCCAGCTTTGCTGGGGCTGGTTCTGACCTCTAGGCAGTGACTGCCCATGGTTTCAGAGCAATCTGCAGCACAGCACCAGTGCTGCTCTAACAGGCTTGGCCCATAGTGAATGCAACTATCCACATACCTTCTAGATTCCTGCTTGACTTCAGCCACAGGATACAGCTTAAACTGCTGCCAAAGGTGGGGAAAAACAGCTGCCTTTCAATCTTTCTCAGCCCTTCTAACTTTCCTGCTCTTTAACAGCTGCTGCCTTGCATTCCGAGGGGGCTCAGGAGAAGGACAGCAGCACAGCAGTACCTGCAGAGTACTTGTGGAGCCAGTCATATCCCTGGTGCCATTACTGCCAACAAGATGATAGGATGCAGAAGCATCCTGCTGCTCCAGGGTCCCAGAAGCTTTTAGGGTTTCTTCTGAAATGGAGCAGAGAAACCAACCTGAGAAACACCAGCTGAGGATGAGACTTGAAAGCAAGGCTCCCAAAACACCTCACTGCTCCTGGTGTCACTACTGCCACGTTCCTGGTCCTTACCTCTGATCACAGGGAGAGTGAAGGGGGGTTGATGGCCATCACGATCTCGTTGCAGAACCTGCTCCATGAAAGCCACATGATCAGCATCAGCCATGGGGATCTCCCGGTCACTGAGGTCATGCTGAAGGCAGCCATGGAAGAGGTTTAGTAGCATTTCATTGGGCACAAACGAAGAATCCTTGGTCACCTCCTCATTCTCTGCTTCAAAATAGAACCATGGCAGCTTCAGAGACAGCATTTCCATAGCCACCATCTGCCCAGGACCCCAGGAGACAGCCCTTTGCAAAGCAACACTTCCACACAGTCAGGAATTTCCCCAGCACCTCTGCAAGACCGACTTGGAGAGTGTTGAGGAGGCCCTGGAGTTTTGGCATCATTAGTTACCCTGCACTCACCCACCCTGCTACTGTAACTGTTGTGGAGATGCTGGGGGTACACACAAGAAACCACCAGCACAAAGCAACTATCTAGGTTTAAGGATTTCAAAAGCAACTCTTACAAATTATCAGCTCAGGAAAGGCAGCCATATAGCTGGACAGCCCTGGGCCTGCAGATTTGGGAAGAACAGCACTGAGCTACTAAAAGAGGCATGGCAGTGCTCACATGCTGCTGCCCACAGAGACAAGCACGCAGAGCAGGCTGCCCATAGGAAGGAGCACAAGGGGAGGCAGGTAGTGAAGAGGCACCTACCTTTTGTCAGCATTAGAAAGAACATTTCAACCTGCTGGCACCTGGGCAACAGCTTCATGAGGTTGAACTGGAATGGGATCTCATGCACTCGAAAGCCAGGACCCATGTCTGGATCTGCAACAGAGATGAACAGGACCACCAGAAAACAAGCATCCCACAAACTGCTCTGGGAACTGTGACTTGTAACTGAGAACAGAGGAGCTCTTCCTTTACATTCTTTACAACTTCTATAAAACCACTTGCCCAGGCACACCAGGCCTATCACTGAAGAGATGAGCTCATCTTCCACCTGCTCCTGAAGTCAGCTCCTCTCACACAATTACAGAATGGTTGATGTTGGAAAGGTCATCTGGACCAACGCCCCTCAAGCAAGGTCACCTTGTCATCTCTCTAGCCTAGGCAGAAAGCCTCAATACCTTTTTGGCCTTCCTAGAATGAAGCCATTTCTCTGCCAGCTTAGTGTAAGTGCAACAAAGTGACTCACAGCCATCAAAGTCTACAAAGTTGTCAAAATAACCTGTTCCAATTTCCAGAAACTTTTACGGGTCCCGAGACATTCAAGACCTAGCTGCTTCTTCACTCCATCAAGCTTGCTAGGACATAGATGGTGGACTCACCTTCAGCAGCTTTGGTGTCTGAAGGAGGGCAGACCCACTCCTTGTTCTGGCACAACTGGCTGATGTACTCGAAGGTCAGCATGGTGGCAATGCATGCAAGGTCCCGGGGATACAACTGCAATAAGCAGTCAAGGTTCAGTTGATGCAGAACTATTACCCACAAATGCAGAAGAAAAGAGTCTAAAAGCAAGGAGAAGGAACACCCATAATCCTGTTCCCTGAGTTGCCCTATTCTCACTCATGGCTCCCTCCTTCTCCACCAGCCCTTTAGCCTGTTTTCATCTTGCTCAGGAGGAGTGCTGCCAGTACTACCTGCAGCCCCTGCTCTGGTCCAGCTTGCTCCCCTCCAATGGAGTGACTCTCCACAAAATAATTTGTATTTTCCCAGTTATCCCAAAGCAGCGTCACATGCACTGCATTGCAATCCAGAAAGCTTTTATGGCCAGTGGCCAGTTCCTCTTTCAGAAATCTCAGACTCTTCTGTGACTAGCATTCCCATCTCTTCTGGCCCTCAGTATTTACCTGCAGTTTTGTGATGCACTAAATCCTTCTCCCTCCACAAAAGAGCCCATGCCCCTCCCCTTTCAGGGACTCACCGCTTTAGGTATTTTCTGGTAGGGCAAGCCATGGAGGTGCTTCCAGTTCTCAGCAGTACTGTGGACATGGCCGCTCTGTGGCTCTACCCAGCACTCAGTGACCAGGTTCAGTTCTGTGTCCACTTCAATGGCCTCTACCTCTGTATCATTGTCATCATCTGTGGAAAAGCTGGAGGGAAGTCAAAGGGAAAATCCTGTGAGATGGGCACAGAGCTAGCAGCCCACTGCAGCTCCTCTCAGAGCTGTGAGAGGAGCCACAGGAACCCAAGACTGGCAGGCAAAGCCCCAGCAACCTGGTGATCAATCCATGACAACTGGTTATCCGTACTGGATGGTGGAGGTCTCCCTCCTTTCCACACTGACTATAAAAGGCAAGTCTGGAGCCGTGACTCCACTGCCAACCCTCTCTAGGAGCAGAACAGCAGCCTCACCTGTCCTTGGTGGAGGTAGAGTGCGGTGGGAAGAGGATGTACTGGACGACACAGGTGTGCTTCTCCCTGTCACTGCTGCTCTCACTTGAGCCATCAATCTGGAGGGGAGACATTGCATGAGCCCTACCCAGCACCCCCTTACACAGCACAGCCCCATCACCCAGCTCCACTAGCAGTGGTGGAAAGAGGAAGCCTGTCCCAACTCCAAGAACTCCCCCAGCACAGCACGACCCTACCAGCAAAGCAGCTCTCTATCTGCAGATGAAGGCAGAAAAATGCCCAAGCCACAAGCTGCTTTACTTTCTCCCTATACATGTCAAGGGTGTGTGCTAGAAGCGGATGATAAATCCTATCACAGAAAGGTGAATCCACCCCAGAACCAGCAATGAGGAACTATGTCCACAGCAGGACAGCACTCAGGCTCACCTGTATGGGCAGCTCCAGCACCATGTTGATAATTCCATCCCCACTGGATGCAAAGTGGAAACCCTCTGACAGACGAACCCTTGCAACAGAGAGGAAGTCAGACCTGCAGGACTTCTCCACCCAAGCTTTAAATGCAAGAATGACTGTGCCCTTTACCCCAAAACACCATCCTTCCCAGGACAGGGAGCTACACACAGAGAATGGGGAGATACGACACTGCCAGAACAGCCTGTGTGAAGATCAGCACACTCCAGGCACAGTAACACCTCTTGCCCTTTCGCACGTTTTCCAGGACTCTCATTTTTCTCAACTACAGCTGCAGAACTGGGTAAAGCACTGACCTAAGTGGCTCTAGAAGCTGTGTACAGGACCAAAACCCTCTGCAGAGTAGCTTCAACTGTTACCTATAATAAGGCCTCAGGTCCACCTTTCTTTCCCCATATCCCCAGGACTAGCTTGGAGAAAGGACTCCCGTCAGGTGTGCAACTTACTCTGTGAGTGTGGAAAGGAGCTGGGCCACAGCAGTGATGGGCACAGCCGGTGCCAGCCCTGACTGGACACTCCAGATCCAGCGCTGGTGATAGAAGTAGCGGGACAGCGAGGCCAGGGTGGAAGAGGCAGTACGATTGGCCACCATGGTGAGGGGACCAGACACAGGGGGGTGCTCCAGGTTGAGAATGAAGGGGGCTCGATAGTCAGAAGGCAGCTTCTCATACCTAGGAGAGGGCAGAAGTGTGGCATGCCGAGATGGAAAAAATGCATTTTTTTTCTGTTCAGGGTCAGAGCTGTTTGGATTCACAACCCACTTGTTGGGCCCAGGGCAGAGTCTTCCAGCAGTAGAACACGGCTGGCCCAGCACAGGATCCTGCTCAGACAGCAGTAACTAAATTTACTTCTATATCATATTTAATTAGGAGTGACAAATCTGTCTGTCCACCAGGAACCCCTGCTGCAACTCACAGCCATGCAACCCAAACCCACCCCAAAAAGCATCAGTTTTATTTACAGCACTCTCATCCTACAACTGACAGCACCATGCACAGACCTTCCTCTTTCCCACTTCCCAGGGCAAGGAGGCTGTGCTGACAGCCTGGTACTCCACCACTACCTGATAAGCAGCTTCTCCAATGGTTTGTGCAGCACAACAAGGCAGGGTCTGTCTGAGAGGGCTGACTGGGCCCCGGCCACAGGTGGAGACTTGGAGGGAGAACTACTGCCCAACATTTTCCTCTTTGCTTTTGGAGTTGCCTCCTTGCTCTGGACCCTGTGGGGAAAGCGCAGCTGCAAGATTCGGTCCCGTAACTCTTCCACTATCTGTCATGGCAAAAGCAAAAGGCAAACATGAACAATTGTGTCTGGAGACATAAACTACTCAAAATAAGTGCTCAGAACAAGAGCTTGACAAAAAGGAATAGAAGACTCCTTGAACACCCAGAAGAGCAGGAGTTAAAGGTCATTTTACTTCTGAGGCACTAGTAAGACCAAGATCAAGATGACACAAGGCTCTTTGGTCCCTATTTTAACAACTGCAAGTATTTTTAAAAGCAAAAGGAAGGTTAAAAAACCCCCAAGACTATTTCAAGGCTGAAGAAGTCGCCTTCCAAAATTCAGATTAAAAACAAATTAATTGCATGCCAACTCCTCCACAGAAGCAGTCCAAACACCCACCCTCATTCTTCCCTCCTCCTCTCCTCAACAGCCTACAGTAAATGTAAACTAGTCCATATCAGCTGTGGGAACACTCTGGCTCTGTCTTATGTATTCCCCCTTATGTATTATTATCATGTTCATTTGTCAAACCTTTATGGCAAAAGGTTTCAGGAGCCTGGGTTATTTTTCAGGTTAATTTTTTCCAAGATACTTTCACAATGATTTCCTGATTACTCTTTTTAGCTTTTAGCAGCTCCGAATATGGTTCTACCCACGCCAGCATCTGATTCCCACAATAGCCCAGTGTTTTATTTGAAATTTCTGTGGTTAAGTTTCTTTCATGATCTTTGTTCAACTTTTTTCAATTTTTATTACCATTGTAGGCAAACAGAAGAACAGCAGCTCTCCATCTTCCTCAACACTAATTATTTCAGTAACTTTTCCCATCATTACTATGTCTTTTTCAAGGGAAGGAATGTCCCCAAACCCAAATGTTAAACAAGAGCTCTTTCCTGCACTATGCTGCCACTTGGGTCCCCTTTGTGGTTTCATACTGATACCACAGAATCACTAACAGTATTTAAGCTCCCAAATCCCACTGTTTTGCAGTTATCCATACTGGCTTCCAGCCACCATTGTTCTGTTTAGGTGTCACCAAAGCACAAAGGGTGAAATAGCTTTGTGCCACCTGCACATTTCCCCAGCTCAGTACCTGTTACCTTTCTGCAAATGAATTCCCTACCCTTTGACTAGGAAAAAGATTGGGAAAATCACAAACAGCTTCTGCTGTGATGAAACAGAGCACTTTTTCAATTTCTCTGCTTTGTTCCCCAAGGCAGTTTCTGTTTTATGACAACCCATTCCTACAATTCTACACTTGTGCCCTATACAAAGTCTCACCTAAAGCTTTCTGAAAGCCGACTGTACGAGGTGCTTTCCTTCCCTTCATTGCTGGAAATTTGAATTTCTCAGCACAAAACCCCCTTTCCCTTAAACAAAGCAAGCTACGTGCTACTGCCATCCTCCACACTGGGTAGTTAATCAGCCTTATGGAAGGCAAAAAAAAAATAATATTGTGGATGATACAGTTTATGACCTACATACAGCTCCTGCTGCAATGATCTAGAGCTTGTTCACAGCTGCAGGGTATAGTGCTTGTCTCACACCTTTTTCATGAAATAGATAATAACTTATACCTGCCAGAGGGCATTCCTCCAAAAAAAACCTGTCACTTGGCATTACCAAGCCCACATGTTGGCCCAGCAATCAGTGCCCAAGTCCTGGATCCCCTAAAGACATGAAAGGGCAGATATGCCAGAGTGCCAGAACATTTAGTATTATCTGGGTTCATTATCTCAGAAAGAGATGGTCCTTCCCATGTTTGTCAGCTTCTCCTCAGACTAATCTCTAATACTAAAGCTAGGTTAGACAAACCAAAGATTTCTTTCATGAAGATAAAAGATCTAGATTCAATTATAAACCTCTTGTTTATATTAAAAAGTTCACACAGTTTAATAGCAGGGCATCTTTCCCATACTTATGATTTACCGAGGAACACTTAGACTTGTTTCAGCCATCATAACTGGTGGTAAACTCCACCTTCTGCAAGTGACTAGGGCAGCCCATTTCTTTTGATACAAAAAGGTTATTAAAAAGTCTTTCTTGCAGACTTTTATCCTGAAAACATTTCCTAGGTACTAATTTTTTTTCTCTCCCTGTACTGCTTATGTGGGGCATTGTTTGCATTTTAACTATTAACTTCCTCCCTGCCCAGTAGATTCAATATACAAGTACTGGAAGAGATAGCCCAGGGAACATGTAGTACATCTATCACAGAGGTCTCTACAGATGAGTCAGACAAGTATCTGCTGTTCTTTACAGATGGTATTGATTGTGCTTCGGTTAGAAGGATAGACTAGATAACCTTTGAGTCATTTCAAGCCCCACAGTTGAATTAAGCAGTGGGAAAAACATCCATGTGACCAGCTATTCTATTGATCTTCGAGTCTTTGGGTTTACATCTTTCATAGACTTAACAAAGAAAGTTTGTCCCAAGTGACCCTTTCTGTTACAGTAGATTCAAACCCACCTAAGCCTTAACACAGGAGTTACTTATTAGAAGGTAGCTGCCCACAGTGTTGCCTGTGATCTACCCACCATTTCCACATTCAGAACTTCTTGTTCTGCTCCTACCCCAGGAAGCAGACAGCCAGTTCTCACCTTGTTCCTGGCCTGTGCAGGTGTGCCAATGGGGAACCCCAGCCGGAGAACCATGCACGGAGCTTTGGAGATGATTCGTACCACATAGAACGAGGAAGGGGTAAGATCCTCAGACCTAGGGAGGAGGGATTAGGACAAGGCTGAAATGGCATGGATCTTGCTGCTCTGTCATGCCAGACCAAGCAGAAGTCTGCTCTGCAGAGCCAAACAGCCCACACAACTTCACAGTACCACATATCAGTTCTAGCATGCAGCAACCCCCCAGCTGGCTTCCCTCTCCCTCTGGGCTGTGCCTGGAACACAATGGAACAGTTCAGAAACTGCAGGATTTCATACCCCCTCGTCTAGCTCTCATCCCCTCCTGTAAACATCTGCTTCAGGCCCATCGCCGCATACTGGTCTAACCAGATCCTTGGTCTGGCCACATGCCTGATTCCCCACACAGCACGGCTTCAGAGCCACTCACCCGTGGATCAGCTTGACATAGGAGTAGCCCTCCACCAGCACAAAGCTGCTCCAGTCCCGCAGCAGGGAGGTGAGCGCCGAGTGGGAGATGCGGCACTGGATGGTGCTGTAGCGGCCATTGTTGCCCGGCGTGTGCAGGTGCTTGGGCACAGGCCTGCAGGGTGGGGCAGAAAGTCATTTCAGAGCTGCAGTTTCTCTTCTTCCCTCAAAACCCACAGAGGCTTTGCTACATCCATCCTACTCTGACTGGTCTATCAGCCTTTTTCCTCCACAGCAGCCAGCGAACAAGCACCTCCCCTAATCGAGCATTGGAGAGAGCCACACTCCCCGAGTGCACTGGAATCTCCACACCGCAGAAAGCACATCCCTTGTATCCCATCTCCCTCCATGCAATATATGACTATTATTCACAAAACTCTGCAACTAGGACCAGCCCCAGGTAGGCAGTGTTTTTGGGAAAGACATTTTCCAGCAGCGAACAAAAGCATGTGGGTTAGCTCCCAAATGAATGGTCCCACCTCCCCTGCAATCAGGAAATCAAAATCCAAGAGGGACTTGAGAAACAATTTATTCTCCCACTCTCAACAAAGATGACTTCCCAACCTACTGTCCCTCTCAGATAAACAAACCTTCAGCATCCATCAGGCTCCACTAGTGAGACCCCTCCCTTGGCCATAGCCACCTGCAAAAGAGCTGCAACTCCTCAGCTGGGCTGAACTGGACACCCTGCTTTCCCAGGCTGGCCCACATTGTGCACATGAGCTCAGCCCTGCCCATTACATACGTGTCATGCTCCAGAAGGACGACTATACGATGCATGTGCAGCCACCTCTGCCAGAAGTTGGCATCCATGGAAAGGATAGGCTTCCAGTACGAGGCAAACTGGGAATGGCTTGAGTCAGACCCACTGTGCTGCAGAGATAACACCTGAGAAAACGACAGGACAATATTCAGCATGAAAGTGCTCCAGTACCCAGAGAGAGTAAGAATTTCTCTAGCAGCTGAGCTGTTGTAGGCCAAGAAGGCCACATCACCAGCTTTGGGTAATTTCCTCTGAACAGAGTAAGTGTGTTCACATTGAAACAGGCAGTACAGCATAAGCAAAAATAAATTAGGCTCCTGAAATGTCAAGTTAATTAGGAATTTAACTACGTAGCATCAAGTAAATCAACCATGAAAAAGATGGCATATGTAATGGTGTGCCTTCTGATTGAGAGGGGGATATATGGCTTGTGTCAGCAAAGTAATTAAACACTAAGATTACTCATCTGAGAGTGCTCAGGCAAATAGGGTGCCAGAATGGGTGGCACTGGGCAACTCTAATAGGTTTGTGTGGTGACACTGATTCCACCAACTATAGCAACTCTGATGACATAGAAATACAGTGGTGGTTAGCCATAAGATGGGATGTTCCAGATACACTGTGGGATACATAACCCTACACAGGGAAAATGTACTAGGCAAATCTAAAGAAGGGCTCAAACAATAAAATAAAAGAGATAGTTCTCTGAAATTAAAGCTCCCCCAGCTTTAATATCTGCTAGTCCTCTTCCATCTATGCCAAGGACACTGGTAGCAGGGAACAGATAATATGCTGGCTCTTCTGCTCAGTGAGTTTCAATGAGTTTGAATTCTGCAGTGGAAACTATTAGCTCATATTTTGTTTCGTTTCTGCTGTGCAGATGGCAAGTATCTCTCTTGCACGTTCCACATGAGTGCTCAGAGCAATGAGCCTATTAAACAACTATTCAGCACATCGTGTATCTTCACCTGACAGTACTGAGCTACATCTCCAGGGCGCTGGTTGCACTGCCAGCAGCAACTCCATGCCTATGGGGTATCCACTGAAAAAGCACAGCAAAAGCAAAAGCAAGTGTGTCAGCCTTCCCATCAGTCTCACACATCACAGCACTACAGGAGAAGGTTTCACAGCACACTTAGGAGACTTGCTGTTGGGCTTAGAGGTGTAGCCGCATCCATGGAGACAAAGGGTGATGTCTCAGAGGGGGGAAATGTATGGCATAGGATGTTCACTGCACCACACCTGAACTCTCTGACTGAGCAGGATAAGATGAAAACAAAATGAGTAAGAAGACGAAGCCTGAGTAGAAGAACAGGCAGGGGAGACAACCTGTCCCATTAAACAGAGAGAGAGGGAACATACCGGAGTGGTGGAGCCTGGGGGGATGTAGAACAGGGGCACCCCATTCTTGGTGCTCTCAGGAATGGTAAAGTGTTCTGGGACTGTGTCAAAAGACTGCAGATGTACCAACATCTGATCTGTCTGGTTGATGCTGGAAAAGAAGAGGCAGTTAGCCACAAAAGCCCATGCTCTCCCAGTCGGCGCAGAGCTTGCACACACAGCACTCCCTGTGTACTGGGAGCCCACCTACACCAACAGAGCTTCCTCAGGCAATGCTGCAACTCCATGCCCAAGTACAAAGAGCGTGTTAAAGGGGCTCCACTGTAGCAGCCTCACACACACAGAGGATGATCAAGAGTTGGAAATGAAGTGCTAGAAAAGGAATCTGCCAAATAGCTGGGAGTAACAGTCACCCTGGCCAGGAAACAGTTATGACCCCAGGGACACAATGTGTGATGTGTTTGCTGCTCCCCGTGTGACCATGCAGCACAGCTTCATGCGTGTGCTGTAAGAACACATGACCTCCATGGGATGGCAGTCAGAGGTAAGGTTTGCATCCCAGGATCCAGATTCGGGAGCACCAATGCCATCACCCTGAAGCATCCTTACAAACTAGATCACAGATCAGTTCAAGTCTTTTTCTTGGCTAGACAGCAAGCTTGTTACCAGTCGTGTCCCCTCCTCAGAGCACGTTTCCTTTTGAAGCTGGGTTGGGATGGCCACCTGCAAAACCCTCAGCCTAGCATGCCAAGGAAGGAATTACTTGTTTTACACTGGGCACGGTCCAGCTCACCTCTGCAAGGTGTTCCAGAAGCGCCGGATGACTGTGGTGCGGTACAGGCTGGTGATAGGCTTCCTCATGGTGCAACTGATGTCATGCAAAATGTCATAGCTTCCCTCCATCGTCACTTCCACCCAAGTGCTGCGTTTTGATGGGTCCAGGGGCCAGGGTGTCACAGCTAAGTACTCAATCCTCATGTTATGCTTCCAAAGCAGTACCAGTTTCACCTCCAGCTGAGACCCACCTGCATGGGAGCAGAAGAGCAAGTTCAGGTGCTTGTTCTGTACACATCTGAGCTTCACCTCTGACCAGGGATTCATGAGTACCATGAGATCGTTTGATTGCTGAGGGGAACAAAGTAATCTAACAACTGTTTGCTTTAGCTGAAGTCACTCTCTCTCCTCTCCAACTGAGGGAGGCTTTGCTTGCACTGAGGCGTTTGGTGAAGAGTTCTCAATTCTTTAAGTGTACATGTAGTACCTACACTACGGAAGGCAACTGAAACTCAGAGGAGGTGCTGACATTTGCAATGGGCTCTCTTCTTCACAGCCTCATCTTTGTTTCCAAGAAAGCTGTTGCTTTGCACAGATGAGCAGGGCCATTAAAGTTCTGTCATCCACACTGCACAGAGTTAATCCATCCCTTTGCAGAAACACAGACATCTGACGGACACAGATCATAAACAAGCTGGAATGTGAGGCCTAATTCTTGAATAATCTCTATTCATCCTGCACAGACTGTATTTTATGTAATCTTCAAAGCTTCTCACTATGTTTACACTCTCTTCCCAAAGTTGTTAAGAATGAATATTCACCTGTTCTTCAAACTGTACATTTTTACCTTTTCCTTTCAGCAAGCCTGCCTAACAAGATTAACACAAACATCTGACAGCAGGCCTCGCTGAGCCAAAAGAGCAGAGAACTGTCCCACTCCTGCTGACTGTGCATGTGTATTTGTACTGAAACATCCCAGGGAAACACATGACCACGCTGTGATTTCGACTGCTCGATCATCTATTCTATGTCCAGCCTGCTCTATAGTTTGCCAGACTTGCAGTGTTTGTGTGATAAGTGATTGGATGTGCTGGAAACCTTCTAAACAGGTCATCAGCCTGGACACTCTGTTTCCTGCAGAGTTGCATTTGCTGCTGTCAGAGGCACATCATGCCATCCCCTTCACAGGCTGATTGAGCTCCACTTTAAAGCCATCTTTTTGCTCTCATGGTCCCTGCTGGGAGGTTCCCTCAGAGTACTCTTCCCCCATCAATGTTTAGAAGAAACCTTCCAGAGTACATGCTAAATTCATGCTTGGTTGTTATTTTGAATAAATTACTTTTATTCTGAGAAGCTTCATTTCCATAACATTGACAAGGAGTGTGCACTACTAAGAAATCCTTACGCAGTTTCAGTTGTTACTGTGACAGAACATTCATTCCCCTTAACAGACCCAGACCTTCCTGCACCTTAAGAATTCACCTTTCTTGAACAAAGATGATCAAAAGTGTACACTATATTTTACCCGTACTTCACCTGGGGGATTAGTAGGATTTTATTTAAGATCACTAATATTTTCTACAGTGGATGGTTTGTGTTATTATAAATGCACTTGCCAGGACTGCACCATCTGTTGTTTCCTATGAAGATTGTCTAGTTTATCAGAGAGGCTAAACAAGAATTTATAAATTAATCTCTTTTCATTCCATACTGTCACCTCACTCTTATTGCTTTAGGGCTCATCCACTGCTTTCTGCACAATATTTTGGTTCTCATAATAAAGCCTTTCTACTTCATCAACAGCAAACATGATAAGTAAATTCCCACATTTTTGCTTAGATCATAAATGAAAATATTTCCTACTTTCACCTCTGTTTCCATTAGTCATCCTGGCTTCACTCCTATGATCCCACACAAGCAAAACTAAAAACACAGGCAAAATATTTACTTAGTTTGAAGTTATACCTAGATGAATCTTCAGCTTTTTCTTACTGCAAAGCAAACTCTTTCTGGTTCCTGACTTTATAGCTAATAAAATTTTTCCTACTTTTGATTTCCTTCACAAAGTCCAGCTCTGTTTTTTTTAGAAAGCTCACTTTGTCTTCCTGATTCCTGTCACTAGAGAATAGCCATTCTCACTGGCCAGCTAGTGCCCAGCCATTTTCGGTGCTGGACTGATTTACAGAGGAAGACGATGTTTTGAAGACCATCCTCCAGGCTGCCCTCAACACAAAATGGTGAGAATTTTTTTTTTTGTTACAGAGGGAGATCCTCTGACAACGTTCCAGAAAGTAAAAGGAAAAGAGCTGGACTCAATTACGCACCATGGCCCTGTAGCTTCTTTCCCTTCCATACCTTCCAATCCTCTCCCTTTCACAAGCACTTCTGCATTCCTAACTAACCAAGTTGCCTCCTAAATACCTAAATATATAAAAATCAAACAGTGAGGGTAACCAGAGCACTTATAAATATCACAACCAACCTCTCCAGGCAACTCTGAGCACAAAGCTAGCTATTTATTCTATTTTGTCTCTGGTAAAGTGAAGGAGAAAAGCAACAGTGTCAAAGTCCACAACTGCACTTTTTTCCTCTCACTTCACAGCCAGCTGGCTCCTTACCAGCCTTTAATTGGCAAGTTCTGGAAATCCAGGTTAATTAACTGTTCTTTGTTGTCCACTTCTCTGTAGAATGGCTCAGAGAACCCTGCTTAGCCAAACATGCTTTTCCTTAGCAAAGGCAGTGCTGAATGTCTAAATGTCTTGATCATTTTTCAACTCTACTTTAACCTGTTAGTTCAGCAAATTTTTAAGCAACTCCCCAGACCATTTAGCCTTTCCAAAGTACTAAGTAACATTATCTGCTACTAGTCTGAAGGCTGCATAGAAATACACTCTACGTTTTTTGATACTTCTGACATTTCATTTTTAAATTTCTTCTAAAAAATACACAGAAAGTATTTCTGGCTCAAGGAGCCTCTGAGCTGCAAGGACCTAGAGAGGGCTCAAAGGAAGAAAAAAGGAAAGCAGAATGGAGATTATAATCATGTATGTTTATCCTGCTCTTACTCCTCACTGTGCACCTGCCC
This sequence comes from Rhagologus leucostigma, assembly GCA_013397725.1. NCBI lineage: Eukaryota > Metazoa > Chordata > Aves > Passeriformes > Rhagologus > Rhagologus leucostigma. Next base: position 127,763 of record VZTD01002086.1, on the reverse strand, counting down.
ACAGCTATTCACCACAGAAGGTAACTCTGACCCAGCAGCTGCTCTTCTGTTCTCTGCTCCTGTAAAAATGGAAGACCAATCCATTTAGCATTCCAAGGAGTAAAAGCCAGCAGGCAAATACTTGGAAGAAAATGCAGGGAGCATGGTAACATGCAGTGATATTTCTAATGCATTCCTCCAGAGTGCAGGAATTCACTGCTTTACAATATCCTGAGCCAGACGTTGTAGCTACATCTTTGTGCAAAAAGATACAAAGTGAACTTGTCTGACTGCTTTTTGAATGATTCATACCTGGTAAATGCTCTTCCAGCATTTCTGTATAGGACTACACAGTCACCAAAAGCACTTCAGCATTGCTGCCAGATTAAAGAGAAAGGCTTTTTACCCAGTGCTGTTCAAGCTGTAAGTGAACTTGTGCACAGAAGAATAAAAGAGTGTGGACACGAACGGACTTGTCACACTGTTTCACAGACATTCCTAGACAAGGAGAGTGCAATGGATCTAATCTGCCTGGATTTAAGGGAAGTAATCTCGTGCCACACCTACATTAGTGAAAGCAACCTGCAGACATTACTAGAACAGCTGTCTCACTGGGAAAACTTAGCAGATACTTGCTTTTAACAGAAAATTCCTGAAACAAGAAACTAGGGAGATTCCTGGAAGACCAACTTTAGAAATTATCCCACCTAATATGATTGCTAGCAGTCTTCCCCTCTAAAAAGGTGATTTAGATCCATTCAATTCGTAAAATGTATCAAGGCAAAAGAACTGCAATTCCCAGGCGTCACAGAGGAACAGGGAGGTGAACTGAGCAAGATGACCTTAAAAGTACTATCATGTGAAGGACAGCACATGTAGGGACTACTAAACAAACAAAACCCAATAAAACACCCTCATGGACTCATCAGCTGAAAGAAAAGGTGCATGAAAGATTCAGGGATTTCTGCAATACAGTCATGGAGAGAGTTCACGTGATTCCCAGTCCATCAGATTTGTTACTTTACTTCAGAAGCAGGAAAGTGTTAATACTGCTGAACAAGGCTCTGATAAAACCACACTCACAATATTCTTATCAACTGTTTTGAGAAACATGAGATCAAACTGAAAAGAAAACAACTTAAGGGAAAAAAAAAGAGCTATTAACCTGAATAAACAAAACAGAAAGCCTGCCCTGAGAAAAGAAAGGTGAAATACTGGCTTGCTTAATATCAACCTGCCAAAAAGTAGGTTACAAGGAGAAAGACGTCGTTAAATATGTTTGTTCAAGCCAGAGATGGAGGATAAACTTAATTAAAAATAATAGTCACACAGGTTCAATTTGGTCTCAGGGAGTTTAGAAAGGAACCTAAAAAAAGAGCAACGAAGCTCTGGGACAGTCTTCCAACCAGAGCAGTGGCAGAAGGTATTTACATGTTTTTTAGGCAGACCACAGTAAATTCACAGAAAACATCACATGGCAAGTTTGGAATGGTTTTGGAGTTAGATCCCAGACTTTGATTCTCTGATGTAAAACACATTCTGTGTACTAATAAGCTTGCATTTGGATTTTTTCATCTCCCCTTCAGTTAAAGTACTACCACTAGTCACAGCTGGAGATGGAAATTTAGCTAAGATTTACTGGCTCTCCTTAGGATAATCAAACCCCTCAAAGTCCCTAGTGAGCAGCTAGTTCTCACCCTCCAGGTGCCATGTCTAGTGAGTCAAGTAAGAATAGGACCACTATTCTTAAGTAAGAATAGAAAGGTTTTATGGTCTTCTAGAGTTGATCGTGGTCCTGACTGATCTGACATTTTCACCTAACAATATCCTTGTTTCATCCAATTTCTTCCTTTGGAAGACTGTAGTTTGGAGGCATTAAGCCTATTGTACCAAAGGGCTTAACTTAGTGTTAGTATTTTGCAGTGCATCTAGCAAAGAACTAGAAAGGGACGAAAAAAAGGAGAAATATAGATGAAATCCCAAAAAACTCTACAAACCCCAGTTCTGTCACTAGTTTCTTTGCAATTGTGGTGAATCATTTCCAAGATACAGAGCATCACTGGCTGTCCCTCCCCAGGCACAACCACAGAGAGTAAGCCTGGCAAGTGCATAACCGCACAATACTGGGCAGCCCTACAGCAGGCAACTATTCATGAAAACAGAATTTGGGGGAAATAGCTCCTTCCTCCACAATACCACCACTCTGCTGAGATGGCAGGCCCTGTGCTTTCCTCTAAGCAGCTGAGAACAGAGTCCTATCTGAGTCTCCAGCCCTCAAGGCAGCAGAGTCACCTTTGGTGATGTTGACCTCACGGATGCTGTAGCCCTCGCGCAGCCGGACCGAAACAATGCTCACGAGGTCGGCGTGCACCTCCTTCTCCGTGTGCTTCTTCCTCCGCATCGCCAGCGCAGGGTTGCTGCTTGCAGACACCAGGTGCTCATTGAACAGCCTGTGCTGGGACACTGCAAATGGCAGGGATAGGTTTGTGAGGGAGCAGCTGCCCTGAGCCCCATCGTGCAGCGACAGGCCTCCCCAAGAGCTTTATAAAAGCTGTCAGGAACACTCGCTGGCCTGAAGAACAGTACATTCTTCAGGCACCATTTACACCCACTCCTGATTCTGCAATACAGCAAACAGGTTCATCAGTGTGGCCAAGAGGCCTGGGAAAGGGAGAGGTGCCAGGCACTGCTTCCTCTAGGACAGCTTTTGTGACAAGGCATGCATTGGAATTCCACATGAAGCCTAGACAGGCAGAAACTGCACATCTGTTTCAACAGTCACATAGCAAGCTTTGGGGCTTTACCGATTTCCCTGGAAAATTCTAATTCCCAGGTGCTTTTTAAAAGGTATCGGGATGTGGAAGCCTTGAGCTTAAACCACTAACAGCTGATCTTTTCAAGATTGAACATTTCCAAGTCCCAAGCCAGCTCTCTTCAAACTTGCCAGTTTATGTGGCTTCTGCTGCCAAGTTACAGAAAGAGCAGATGGCACTAGCATATCGCTGGGACTTGAAAGGGTGTTTCCATGTTTTACTGGTAACCAAACTAATCTCTCCTGGCACACTCTCAGTCACTAACAGTCACAAAATAAGAACGACCAGGAGAGGCATTTGGGACAGTTCTCAGGGGTCTAGTTTTTCAATCCAAACTGCCATCTGCAAGCCCTGTTAGGACAAGCTCTCCAGAATATCCCCACCTGCGAGCTAGCCAGTGTGCACAGAAGGGTGGGCAAGAGCTTCTGACCTCCTCCAAGTCCCAACACAGTGGGCCTAACTGCAGATTGCTGAGCCAGGGGAATGGTGGAAAATGGGACATTATTTTTCCCTGGGCCACCCAATTCCTGGAACCAGGAGAGGATTCACAGGTGAGGCTGTGTGACCAACTGTGCCCAGAGCCTACAGAAGGCATGACAAGGGAGAGTATCAGCATAACCAAGCCTGGGGAGTCACCCCAAAGAGAGGTGCTTCAAGACATCCATCTGCTGGAAGAAGGACATGCACATTCCTCACCACAGTAATATTCTGGATTCAGGGACTCCCCAGTACGCAGAAAGGAGTACAGTAGAAATGCCTTGTGATACACATTCAGATCCAGGCTCAGGGGATCCAGCTCAGGGCACGTGGAGAGGTAAGCACCAAAAGTGGCCATGGCGATGAATTTCATCAGTTCCACATTGGGAACGTGGCCAAAGCTGCAGTCGTAGGAGTACACACCGCCCACCTACAGGATGGATAAAAGAGACACCTGAGCGAGAACAGCAGTGCTGAGGACAAGGCAGATGGCTGGTCAAGGACTCAAAACAGCCAGAGAAGGCCCCCACTTCTCCTCTGGCCACCATCACCAATCCACCTGCCTCCCTCTGGTACCCACACTCCCAGGCACCAGCAGACATACCTGCACAAAGGAGCAGGCCACTGTGCCACTGCGCAGCTGGTTGAGTAAAGTCTCGCACACAGCCACGTCGGGGACACTGGTCACACCATCCGTAATTATTATAATACCTGTAAACAAGGCAGCATCTTACTGCATCTTCCATCTCAAACAGCTATCATTCTCCCAGTAAATCCACCAGAGATAAAGCTTAGGCAGGGCAAAAGTAGAAGAAAAATCCTGATGCTGGTTTAGAGCTTCCAAAGCATTATGGAGCTGGCAAACATCCTGATTAGGTACAGCAAAGCACACAGAAAGGGCACAGCTCTTCACACCCCAGGCTCCCCTGAGCAACAGTCACAGCTGTGCTGCCCCACAAACGCCCCAACGCTGACACACGGCACTTGGCACAGTGTGGTCCTCCCCATTCCCACCACCACAATTTGCCCCCAGAATGCAGAGTAAAAGGCTCTGTTGAAATTTCATCCCTAACAGAAGGGTCCATGCACACACCAGTCCTTATAAAATTAACCTCAGACTATGGCAGGAGCAATATAACCCTTCGCAAACAACCGGGCAAACCTTAACCCCGAGGAAGTGGCCAACCTGCGCTGGAGTTGGAGGGCAGCAGCTGCAGGGCCAGGATCCCTTGCCGGACCATGCTGACCAGGCCAACGTCAGCAGTGACAACAGACACGCTGGGCTTCCTCCCAGATGACTCCTGCACATCACCAGGGCTCTCTTGGCTCAGGGGGGATAAATCCACCTAGAAAAGTTAAAAAAAACCCACAAGGCCCCATGACTTCAGAATTCAGCCCAGCTCTAGTTCTTGCTCTTCCAAACACCTTTGGTCTGGCAGTCCCATGGTACTCTGGAGCACCACAGCAGACTTCATTTGTAGCTTTAACTTCCAGGTGCTCTTAAAATCATGGTCACTTGGGCCCCTTAGAACAGATGGGCAAGGCTGCTTGAAGGTGGAGGGACAGCATGCTCAGAGCTTTATTCTAAGCTGATTTCTCATAGAAGGGGAAATATGAGACACTCTGGGGTCACTAAAACTCCTCTGTGGAGCAAAGGCATTCCCAGTTAAAGAGATCGTGAATACCTCTTTCTCCCCTTGTCATTTAGTAGAAGCTGCAGCTATTCAGCATCTCCTTAATCTACTCTATTCAGCCCAGAAACACTGGAGAGGCAGAGACAGTTACGTCTCACTTGTGAAGCTCTGCAGCAGAGGGTGCAAGGAGCCTCATAAGGACAAAATCTAGTGCCTATGCATTTAACTCAAATGGCCCTCATTATGCAGTGTTGATATAAACAAATGCAGGTAGGCTTCTCCTGCATCTTCTACGAAAAATATCCCCTAGGCAAAGCCTGAAATTAGTATAATTACACCAGTGAGAAACCTACTGTATTCATAGTCCCTTAATCCCCATAAGGCTCTGGCAGTTCAACCCTGTAATAAATATTGCTTCATTTTTACTGCTAATGCAGAGAACGGCTGAGACCCCCCTTTGCAAAGCTACAGATGACTGGAGGTGGGAAAAGAAAACTAGAACTAACAAAACTTTTGCTATGCACAAATGGGAGCAGTCTGTGCCTGTGAGCAAAAAATATTGACTATCCACCACTTTAATTTGCCAGATGCCTTAAATTCAGACACTTGTTAACAATGATACAGCCAGTGCAACTTCAAAAGTGAAAAAAGTTTCAGTCCCTGCCCTTCCCCTGGGGCCTCCCACCTCCACCCCACACCCTGTGGCAGGACTCACCAGTCCCTCTGGCCAGCAAGAGCGTCTCTCTCCTCCATTTGCATGGAAGAAGTTACAGGGTAGTTTACCATGAGAGAAATACTGCATCAAGCAGGAATGCATACAAAGCACTGAAAAACACCACCTGGACTCACTAGTCGAGGTATTTACTTCCGGCAATCTACTTTCTGTTTCAGGACCAGCAGTTTTAGCATTGAAACATACAAATGTCAGCTAGAGTCTGAGATTCCCAGCACTTCAGATATGCAACTGCAATACATCACCAGTATCCTCTTGGTCATCTGATTTTGGGACTTTTTTTTCCCTTTTTGCCCAAACTCTAATAACTAATGCTAATTAAGGACTAAATAACCTCAGTCAGACCAACAATGACTTTTACTGCAAGAAGATCAAAAGCAGCATGGCCAGCAGATTGAGGTAGGTGATCTTTAAATGTCCCTTCCAACCCAGACCATACTAGAATGCTATTGTTAATATGCTGATACATATATCCATGGCTACTAAGCAGCATCTGTCACAGATTTCAAGGAGTACTTGAAACTGCAGTTCAGTTTCACTGCCAGTTTTCATGGTAACAAGGAAGCATTTTCATTCAAGAAATGTAACAAGGGCTAAGGGCATATTCAAAGCTATTTATAGATTAATAATATGGACATAATCACTTCTCCCACCATCTTCTTCAGAAAGAAAGCACACTCTACCATTTCTCCCATGATATACAGTCAGGCCATCTTACTGCACATTAACTTTAGGGAAGGTAACCATACTCACCAGTCTTCCTAAACACTTAATGGTTCTGCTTCCTCAGTGTTCATGTCTCATTACTGGATCCCACAATGTTATCTCACCAACTCCTTAGCTGTTCCTTCTGCAGACCTATGCTGCTGTTCCTCTTGCCACCCCACTTCAGAGGGGCCTCAGAGTTCACATCTCCAGGAAGCCAAGAGAGCCCATCTACCTCTGCCCTCCTTACCTGCGGTTTGGGTTCATACTGTTGCTGAAGCATCTCTGCCACTTTGTTCTCAAAGGCACAGAGCTGTGTGTAAACTTGGTGCAGAAAGGCCTCGCGCTTCGTCTCATCCAGCTGACAGCCCTGGAATAGTACCTGGGGCCCAAGGACACACATGTCAGTCACCAAGTTAAGATTTTATAGCACCAGCCCCAAGATGGTACACAGGTACACAGTTGTGCACAGTGGAGTTCAAACGTGTCCCTGACAAAGTGCAGGTACAGCACAGGCCACTTCTCTCTGTCCCTGCTCAGAGACAACTGCCTGTGAGCAGTGGTGTCTCATGGCATCTGCTGTGCACCCCACTGCAGATGCTTACATCACACTTTGGGAAATCTCCTTCTTGGGCAAGAAACTTCTACTTCATTTGACTTTGTCCAGGAGAAAGTGATGTGGGATCATTGTTAGAAACCATTAACTGTAGTCTGAAGCTTCTAAGGAAGGCCTGTTTGTCCTAATCTACCTCACCTGTAGACTGATCAAATCATCTTCCAAGAGGAACAGCAAATTGAAATAAAGAAATGAAACAATTAGCGTGGACATTACAAAAGAGGCTGAGTGATGTGACAGAGCAAGCCTGCCACCACAGAAACTCCCCAGGGTGACAGGCATGACACCAGTGTTTACAGACGTTACCCTGGTACAGGCAATCCCTGTCCACAGACAGGAGGCAAAGAAGATACAACATGCAGACAAAAACCTCAGCAGATTGGTGGGATGCTGCATGTTATCCACATCCCTTCAGCCTCATACGGGCAAGACCTCATAGTGACACCGGAGAAATAAATGATTACCACGGAGAGCTTTTCCTGAATGAGTGATACACACATATGCCTCTTCCTCCATAAAAGAAACATAATTATCCAGTTGTACCCAGAGATCTCAGTTCACGGCCTCATATACAAAGTGGAAATTTAGAGAGATTCAAACAAGAAAAATGAAGCAACTTCAGAGTGCTCAATATAGTGTAAACAGGGGACTGAGGCACAGCATGATGGTGTCTGCAGGATTGCTGGGCAAGATGACACCCAAAACATCAATGGCAAATGGAGAAATTCCTGCTACACTTACTCCAGTAGCACCTCAGAACAGACCAAAGAGATGGCCACGCTCCTCAGGTACAACACAACCCTGGCAGAAGGTTTGGGCAGGGAGGCCTGGGGAAGGGGAGCAAGGGAAAAGGCTCCTCCTGTTACCATGCACTTTCCCTGGTATTAGCAAAAAAGTGAAATACAGCACCAGAAAAGTGTAAGTTACATGAAAATACTGTAAGGTGGAAGAGATCAAGCATGAACTTCAAAATCCACACTGGCCCCATAAACCAGACCAGAATTTATTAAACAGACCTGCCCTGACACAAATAAAATCTCACCGATCAATCTCAGTACTGGGGCTGGCTGCTCCCTCCAGCAAGAACAAGCATATTCAGACCAGTGCAAAAAACCAAGGTTTGTAGGAAGAGGCAATTATCTTTGAATTAACCACTGCTACAGAGCTGGAACAGGCAGACAAGCTTTTGGTCATACAAGCTCTGCTTGAACGCTTCAAGCTAATTAAAACAGGCAAAAAGAATTAATCAACAGAAATTAAAAACAAAAACAACCCCCAAACAACAAAACAAGAACAACAACAAGAAGCACATATTCGACACGAGGCAAATATTCCCTGTGGCCCAATTCTAGGATCCTGCCTGAGGGCAGCATTCTCCAGAGAAACCTCTGCTTCCTGCCCAGAAAGGAGAAGTTGCTCACATACCCTTCTGCATCACACCAGGCCACGTGTTTCAGTGAGACAAGCCTGCAGCATCCCAGATAACAGAGGCCAGCTGCCCCCTGCCCCCGCTTTCCTCGTGCTCACAGGACGCCTGCAACGCACAGCAAGCTTCTCACACCATGCCAACAGAGAGCCTTAACTTTACCTGGTGGGACTGCAGGCCAATGATGGAGGAATACACCTGGATGGTGACAAAGATCTCTGGCTGGTAGATAATGTCTGAACCAGGGATACGAAAGGGTCTTAACAATCCCACCAAGCATCGGGAAAGGGCGTGAAACACTTCATCAAAAATTATCTCCCCCGTTGAGTCATCCTACAGAAACAGAGAAAGGGAACAGCTTTTTCACCTTCTAGGACCTTCAGTCTTATTGCTGGTTGTCCCAGTGTGCAGTGCCAACAGCAAACATCCTTCTGCAATGGCAGCTGGATTAAAGTGACAACTCTCGTAAACAGAAGTCATACATTGAGCATCCAACGGAGAAATAGGATTTGCCATTTAGTTCCCAGCCAGGGGCACAGCATGGCTACCTCACAGGAAAAGCACAACTTCTGCAGAAGTTAGGACTGACACTGAAAGCAATAAGCCTTTTCTTGGCAAACATAAATAAGTTTCTTTTTTAATGCAGAACACTCCAGAGAGGCAGTTTCTGCTCTTACCACAATCCCCGTGGAAGGGCTCAGATCAAGCTCAATCACGAATCGGTACTGGCGGGCCAGGAAGGTGACCCGTGTAGAGGGCACAAGAAGGTAGGGCCTGGGCTGGACCGGCTCGTCTGGCTGCCACCCGTTAGGCAGGATGCTGAGAACATCAAGTTCATTTTCTGACTTCACCTGCCAGAACATGCAAACGGCACATGAGAGAACATCAAGCCACACCAAAGGAAGAGTCGGAGAAAAGAATAGGGCTTAAATGCTCTGAAGGGTGCAGGTGCTGCTGGGTGGTGCAGCACCAGCCGCGGTGACACCATCCAGCCCTGAGCACCAACTCACCAGCTCGGGCTCGGGTACGGCCCGGATCACCTGGTGCAGGCGGCTGAGGACCCAGGCGAGCCGCACGTTGCGGGAGATGCCATAGTCCTTCTTCATCAGGAGGAACACGTGCCCTGCCTCCTCCACCTGCAGCGGGAGCACACCGGCCCAGGTCACCCCCGGAGCAGCCCCGCACAGCGCCCGCGCCGCCGCTCATCCCGGGCTGCTGTGCCCCCGCACTGCCGGCCCCACTTCTCCCCATGGCAGCCGTGTCCCCTGCGCCCGTCNCCGCCGCCATCGCCGCCATGCAGGTGAGGGCCGGGGGGAGCGGGGCCGGGGCCGGGCGGCTCCGCGGGGGCCGAGCCCACCCGGGGCCGGGGCAGCCTGGGCGGGAGGCCGAGCGTGTCCTCGAGCAGCCGGTGCGATGCTCTGCTGTGTAACAGCCCCTTGTTGCTGCGCGGCTGTGGAGTGAGTGTGCGTACAGCTGAGTACCCTGGTCCAACTTGAATGAAATGTCCTTAATAAGAGAAGAACCTAATTACTTTACTAAGTGCTCTGAATTTGTAGTGTCCGTATTGTCTAAAGAGAAGAGTTGCAGAGGTTAGTGACAGGTTAACAGGTTGTAAAGATCCACCTCCTTTGGTTTGTTTGATACCTCAGCCTGCTGGCCTCATGCAGATCTCCTGGTTGTCCTGCTGAAAAGAAAGTGAAAATTGATTGTCCCGCTATTCCTTATTTATAGGGTTTATTACATTGTCTCTTCTTGTTTCAGCCATTTGCTCGTACCAGTCTTTTTACTGTTTTCTTACTGTGGTTTTTTTTGCAACTATGAATATTCTTCATCATCCTCGTTGCTTTTATTAGTACATATTCCTACTCTATCCCTTTTCAGTTTGAGAGACAAGAGTGACGTGTAATATTCGAGATGCAAAGGAGGCGTGCATTTATGTGGTGACATAATGATGCTTCATTTCTGTTGCTTTCCTAATAAATCTTGTGGTCGCTTTTAGTTCCGTGACCGCCTTTTCAGCATTGGGCAAATGTTTTCATGGGTTACCCTCAGGTAATCCCGAGATCTTGTTGTTGAGTTACAGCGTTATCAGCTCAGATAATGTCATTGTGTACAGAAAGTCAGGCGAGTTTTTTCTCCCTTTGTTTTCCAGTCAGGATTTTTTTTTTCCATTTGTTTCGCCGCCTGCATTGCTTTATCTTTACCTACTCTGAATTTCACCTTTACCTCTCAGTTGCTCCATATCAGAAGGTCCTTCAGAACCCCTACCATGAGCCCTATCTTTACTACCTCGGCACAATTTAGCATTGCTAACAAACTCCTTAAAATGTCCCCTTGGAGAGGCAAAGCATTCCTTGGAATCACTGCTCACTCTTATTGTATGCTTATTGCACTGCTTGCGTCTGCTTCCAGCTCCTAATGGCTTTGGGAAGAGCCTCGGGAAGGAGGGTTGGAGTGCACTGCTGCCATGAGAGTGGCCCTTGTGCAATGGGGTTTCATTCATCCTCTTGAGGGCTTCTTAGATAAGCACAGGCAGCGGGCCAGGGGAATTGCCTTGGATGCATATGCCTGGCACCCCTGCAGTAAAACACTGGCTACCAGCCCAGCTTGTAACACAGGCAGTAGTTAACTTCCTTGCACAAACACAGTGCACACAAACAGTTGTAGGCACATTTCTTAATTGGACAGGAACTGACTAGTCCTGTCACAGGGTGAAGGAGAGTGCTTTTATCTCTAGGTGGAACAGCCAGCAGCAATCTGTTACATGAATCCACTCCATGGACTGGGGATCAAATTTTAATAAGGTTGATTCAGCTGTTTATTCTAAGGTGGTTAAAGTAAAATGAAGTCCTGTCAGTGATTACCGACTTGTACAAATAAAATAGAATAATATTATGTTCTCATGAACATGGAAGGTGCCTGATAATCTCTCCATGAAGCTTGAACTGGGCCAGTGTATTTGAACAGAGGAACAACAAACCCAGTAGCAAGTATGCCAACAGCCTGAGTCACTCTATCTGCTTTCTCAATCAGTATTCCCTTTCTATTATTTGATTGCTTTGTCCCACCCTCCTCATGGATTATTATTGTACAGTTCTCAACTTACACGAGCAGTTCCTTAGGGCTGGGAGTTTAATTATATTTTGCACAATACTGTAGTATGAGTAAGTTCGAGTAGATAAGAGTTTAGAGGGTTTTTGCAAGAGTCAAGGACATGCCTTGGTGTCTTTGGCAACAGATCCCCAGTCCTGACGCTTTGTCTGTCACCATCATCCCTCACCCGGAAGGCAATGTCAGTGGGAAAGATTTCTTAAACAATGTAATCCCAGCAAAAGGCAGGAGGTGAGGGATGTGTGTGGGTATGACACCGGTCTGTGTCATGGCAGGGCCTCCCGCAGCCCGTGGGGCACAAGGCCAGTGGGAGCTGCCAGTGTCCTTGGCAGCTGGAAGTGTCACATGGGCAGGAAGAAAGTAAAGAACAAGGTGAAAGGCACAAACTGGAGTCTTTGGTCCATGGACCTGTTACTCATTTTGCAGAGACTGTTTTGGACGAAGACATCGCAGCACCCACAGCTGCTGTCAGAAAAGGATGAGGGAATGCTAATCTTCTTAGAGCTGGGTTAGCTTAAGTGGCTTACAAAGGTGGCGTGAGCTAACTTTGATGACTTTGCCTGATGTGGTAAAAAGCAGATGCAAGTGATGATGTCTTCATTACGCTCATCTAGATCTTTAACAGGACAGCTGGCCAAGCGTTTGTCTCAGGCACAAGTCTCTTGCCTAAGTAGTCTGACCCAAGGGAAAGGGGTCAGTGTGAAATAATAGGATTTTTATCTCTAATATCTCAGCTTCCTCTGGAAAGGAGTCTGTCTGTAGGACAGATTGGATTATGGATGCATGGGTGTGGATTCATGCCTCTGTCCTCCTCACTTGTCTGTCTTGCCTTTTTTTAGAGAGAGGAGAAGCAGCTGGAGCTGACCCTGGAGGCACTCATCAGTCAGGTGGCTGACCTGAAGAACTCCTTGGTCAGTTTTATCTACAAGCTGGAGAATGAGTATGACCGACTCACATGGTAAGGCATCTCACTGTTGGTCACTGCCAAAATTCTTGCTCAAAGGATTAATTAAAAAACATTAGCTTCTTGTCAGTAGGTTTAAATTTTCTTTTCACATTTGTGCTGGAGGAACCATTACACATCTTCCGCCAGAAAACCAGTTGAAATCCATTGGCTTCATGCTGTAGAGTAATAAGAGTCATGCTAACACCTTTTAATCCAGACATTTTATGGGAACTAGACTTGCATCTGCAGTGAGTGGACGTTCTCAGATGAAGCACCTTAGAGACCCACATACACTATAAGATGAACAATAGTTCTTTCTACATTTCTTGACCTTTTCCAGCTTTTTATGGCTCTGATATAAACTGAGCTTTTGTGTTTTGCTAGTTTTGCTTTACCACACAGTTTGAGAGACTTGCAAGATGGCATTCTTTTCCTGGAGAATATGGAGCATAAAGATATTATAGCTGCAGCTAAATAAACTATATGGTATCTTAGTGTCTGCCACTGCAGCGAAGCTTCACAGACAGGTTAACATTTATAGTTAATGTTGCGGAAGGGAGGAGAGCTGATGAATCCCACACAGAGATCAAGCTGAAGAAGACCTCCTTGAAAACATTATCAGTTATTTAGCTTCATTATTTCTTAGTCTGGATAGCCAAGCTATAAATATTTTCTCTCCTGGCTGTACTGCTTTGGGATGAAATAATTTCTTAGACCTTGCTCCAGAATTTCACTAGGAGAGGCAGTGACAAGGAAAGAATTGCTTCTATGTATGTTACTGAAATCCCAAACAACTGCCACTTTCAGTGGTACTGCTTGTAATGTCCCTGAGGTATTTGATGCATTTAAGCCGTTTCCAGTAAGGACTGGGGTTTGTCCACACCTGCATACTCAGCACTAGATTTTGCTGCTTACTGTCTGAAGTAGACTGATTTGAGGACTAATAATGTTATTTCCTCGCTCCTCAGCCATTAGAGTGAAGAAGAGAGAAAAGCCCTTTGTGGCATCCCCTTTCCATGTTCTATCTTCTTTATTTGCTTCTCCAGGCCTTCAGTTCTGGACAGCTTTGCATTGCTCTCAGGACAGCTGAACACCTTGAATAAAGTGCTAAAGCATGAGAAGACCCCACTGTTGCGAAACCAGGTGATCATACCCCTAGTGCTGTCTCCAGACCGCGATGAGGAGATCATGGTAAGACATGTCCCTTGAGTATCAGAAAGTGCCTGAGTATTCAGCATGTCATTCATTTGTGCTGGGCATTCCTCAGCTCTGGGTGTAAAGGAAGGAAAGGCAACAAGTACTTCTGTGTGAGATCTGCGTTGCTGTGGGGTTTTCACCTACAAACACTTGCACTGGATACACTTTACGGAAGGTGTTCCTGTTCATAAATATGTTGCTGCAACTAAACACGCACAGTGCAAATTCCTAGACAAGTTGTTGAAACTTCCTGATGCTCCACAGATCAAGGTTTCCCCACTAGCCTTGTTCAGCACCATGGCCTGTGCCCTTGTCTGGAGCTGCCTGAGTGCTGGGCTGGAGGAAGAGGCTCTGAGTGAGGCTTGTCCCACTGTTGCAGCGGCAGACAGAGGGACGTGTGCCAGTGTTCAGCCATGAAGTAGTGCCCGACCATCTTCGAACTAAGCCCGACCCTGAGGTGGAGGAGCAGGAGAAGCAGCTGATCACAGATGCAGCTCGAATTAGCCCTGATGCAGCACAGGTAGGTAAAGAAGAGTTTGATACTTCTGCCTCTTATCCCTAGGGCACAAGATGCCCTTTAACTGCTTCGTGTGCCCTTCCATTTGACAGTTTTCTTTTTTTTGCTGTGTCCTTTCCTGTCTGAGATTCCTCCAGCTGACCCTAGCTGAGGTTTGGTTTCCTCCACAGTTTCACAAGGGTATCCAGCTCTCTGGCTGTTCACAGGAGGTGCCATCCAACCAGTCAGAGGTGAAGGCTATCCCATCCCCGCAGTGCCCTCCTGCATGCATTAGCACCGGGCGCTCTCAGCTCAGCTACCAAAATGCTTACGTTTGGTTACACAGATCCTGGGAAGAGAAAGCTTGTTCATTTACCTTGCTGATTTGTACTGAGTTGGAGGTATCCTGGCAGTTTCTGATGGTTTTCATTTTGCAGAAACAGATCCAAAGTTTGAACAAAATGTGCTCAAATTTGCTGGAGAAAATCAGTAAGGAGGAGCGTGAATCTGAAAGTGGAGGTATGTCACTGAGGTGGGAGTGGGGTACAGGGTTCAAGCAGCAGGCTTGAGAGAGTAGAGGCAAAATAGGTATATTGGAGAGCCTGAAGTATGGGAAATGCAGCTGGGCAACATAAACAAAAAGATTCCAGAAGATGCAACATTGGCTGTCCTGGAGCACCCTAATTTGAGAAGGGAGCCTGTGGGTGCAGTGTGTCTTCTTTGTGTGATCTACGCGTGGTGGGAAGGTCGTTCCAACCCTTTGACATATCCCCCTTTGAGGAGGTGATAAGTATCTGCCAAGAAAACTTCCCAATCAACATTAATTAATAAAAATAGCTGTGATAATGCGGCAGCAGTGAATTAAGAAACCCTTTAGCTATGTTCTGAAGGAGACTATGTGTTGGTAGGCTCTTGTGTGAGCCTGTCTAGATAATAAGCGCTTCAGGCTCATGGCCAACATGGCCAACCTTTTCTGGTAGTGGTGTTCACTGTTCTCTGGAGTGCCACACACAACTCTTAAAGGCAGTGACATTGTTTTTATTGTCATCTTTGACACAGGACTTGAACACAGGTTCTGTCTAGTATCTGGGATTAACAGTGTAAGTGGGCACATGTGTGGCAAAAAAACTTGCAGACACCGTGTTGCTCATGAGCCTCCAAAAGGGCATGTTGCTATTGTTTATCGAAATCACAGTGCTTGTTACCTGCCATAGGATTCAGCATGGGAATTCAGCCTTTAGTGGGAACTTCTCATGGGCATGGAGGAGTTAGCTCACTCTATCCTCCTTCCATGAGCAGATGATGCCCTGCTCTCAGTGAAGAAGCTCTTGGATCACGAGCTGGATTTTGCAGCTTTTTTGACCTTGCTGAGACTCTTGTAGGACAGCTTGTAAGAAACTCATCTCTATTGCATGCGCTAAAGTAGCTGAAAAGTAAATTCAGGACCAGTTATGCTACTTTTTAGACTCGATTGCCAACTCTAAAAATAACTTCCAAAATAACTTCTTTTTTTACAGGTTTACGACAGAATAAGCAGACCTTCAACCCTGCAGATACCAACGCACTGGTAGCAGCTGTGGCCTTTGGGAAAGGGCTGTCAAACCGGAGACCCCCAGGCTCTGGGGCATCTGTCCAGTCGGGCCAGCCAGGAGCTGGTGCCATCATTGCAGGTGCTTCAGGCATGCAGCAGGTCCCCATGACAGGTGCACCAGCTCAGCAGCAGCCAATGCTGGCAGGAGTGCAGATGGCACCAGCAGGACAGCCAGGTAAAGAAGTTCCATATCTGACATCAGTTGAAATCCAGGGAGCAAGAAAGACAAATGCAGATGTAGAGATTCTTCCCCAGTCACCTTTTAGATGTAACTAAGTACGAGGTTCCTTTCTGGCCTTAGTAACATGAGTCAGGTTTTAATAGTGTAGTAATACCTGTTTAAAATTGGCTCAGAGGTTGAGGTGGATCCAAGCCAACCAGCTTCAGCTTCTTAACTCCCACTGCAATACTATTTTAATAATAGACTTAGTGAACATAGGAATCAGTATGGAGAGAGATCACAGTACAGTTTTGCAGGGATTTGTACTGGGGGTTTTCTTGTGAATTTAAGTTGTGGGTAGGCAATAAAGTGGAAAAGTTGGATGATAAGAAGTTATTTAAGGTAAGAAAAAACCAAAAGTTTTCTGTAAAAAGTTAGAAGGTTTTCTTATACAAAGTGACTTTGCTTGATAGCAGTAGATGACATTTGTATTGAGTATAAAGTGAAATACATAGGCATAGAAATTTGGCTGTACACATCCAGCACCTGGACTCTAACCTAGTTACTTGTATTTGTGAAATACATCTATGATATAAGAGTTCTGTAAAGACAATAATTGGGTGTTCAGTTGGGACAGAAATGCAAACTAAATACTAGGAATTGCTAGAAAAGGAAGACAGAAACAGAGGATATCTTTAGGCCGTTCTGTTAATCCATTGGGCACCCACACCTGTAATATTATGGGAGGTTCTGATACCTTCTCTGCTAGTGGACATAGCTTTGGGCTAGGGAGAAGAAAGTAGAAGCCTATAAAATCCCAAATTATATACAGCAGGCAAATGAGGAATGATTGTCTATTGTCTCCCATGACACAGAAGGATTGGTGAAAGTGCACCAATCAAAATGTGGGCTTGTAGATTTGGAACAAAAGGGAGATACTTTTCTGAATACCAAATAATTACACTGTAGAGCACATTGCCTAGTGTGTGATAGGCAGATGATGTTTATGTGAGATGGAAAAATAGGTAAGTACGTAGATTTCTGGATGAAAAATCAGTTGACAGCTAATCCTGAGGGTACCAACTCTGGTTCTATGACCCCGAGCCACAATATATTAGAAGCAGAACAGGTATTCTGCAGGGATATCACTGCAGGCTTGCCCTGTTCTGGTATTCCTCCTTAAAAATCCTCTGCTGTTAGGAATGGGTTTGGCCTGGGGGATCTACAGGCTAACCCTGTACTGTCAGAATGTTTATGTTAATTGTGATTTAGGATATCGGATATCCTAATTGGTGTTTTCTTGCATGTATATAATGACTGTTGTTCAGATATGCACTTGAGCAACAGTATTAATCCTAAGTTAAATATGTATTTATGTAAGAGTTAGAAAGTCGTTTCCACTGTAATTTGGTAACAAAGACCTCCGTGATTCCTGGCTGAATACCCAGAGACACTGTATCCAGGGTGGGAAGGCAGTCACTTCTGTGGGCCAAGCGGAGTGCACTGGTAACGAGAGTGCTTGGCCAGCCTGTGTGATGGGGAAAGTACCTCTTGATAAGAGCAGCTGCAGTGGGTTTTATCAAAGGTCAGTCTCACTATTCTGCTTTTGATAGTGCCCATAGCTGAGGCTGAAAGAATACAAGAACAAAGTATATCTTGACCACAGTTGTTTTTTAGGGACTTTAAGCCAGAGTTTGGTTTGATACCATTGGGTACAGTAGCCATTAATTTCTGCAGTTCCTGTTTAAATTACAGTTTTGACTTCTACAACACCTATGGCAATATGTCCCATAGCTTTATCACATTTTGCTTAAAATCCTTTATATGTTTAAATATTTTGCTTGGTAATTTTATTGCATTTTTCTTTTTTACCCATGTTTTGAGAAATGGTGAATAATCCTCAGTTACCTTCTCCATACTGGTTTTCATGTTTTGGAAATCTGTCATGTCTCCTTCCTTTGTCCATTTTTAGGTGTTTTTCCCTTAGCTAACAAGTCCTGTTCTCTTTAATATGACTTTGTGTGGAAATTATAACTTGGACCGTCCTTGTCACTCTTACCTGCACTTTTTCTGCTTGTTCTTAAGACTTAGAACACCACAACCACTCACAGTGTCTCAGATGTGGGTGAACTATACAGTCCTATTCGCTGTTGCTTTTGGAGTAGTATCTAACGGTATTTGTCTCCTGATTGTTAGTGATACCTATCTGTTACCTGCCCATTCATTGCTGGCAATGACCCACTTTGGATATGTTTGAGAAAGTTTAATAATCTTTATCATTTTAGGTATTTGCTTATCAAATCTTTTCTTGTCCTGTGCTGCACTATAATTTTAACTTTCAGAAGTTATCCCCTTTTTTCTGCTTCTATTTGAAAACACTGAAGGAGTGTTTTTTGAGTATCCCTCTGTGCTGTTCTTTAATCACTGTTTATTTTTCAGATCATCTTAGTTTTGTCTAGCACTCTACACTTACTGTAAGCTGCTAGTAAGATGTCTTTGAACACACTCCTGTGTGAGACTGGTATCAGCAGAGAGTAATAATGCCAAAGAGGTGGATGTGGTTACAAGAAATTAAGAAATCTGAGAGAGGCTTAGTAATTTAAATATACAGCTTGACTATAAATAATGCTACAGGGAAGGAGATACAGACTCTGAAATGGAGGTAGACACAGTCTGGGTTCTTTTGCGTGTGCTGCTGCCAGCAACTTCTATGAGACTAAGTCCGACACTCCTGTAGGAGCCTCGTGGCAAAGAGAAAGGCTTGCTTAGGATGAAAAAAGAATAGAATTGGAGGGGATAGCAGGGGGACACAGGAATTATCAAGGAGATTTCTCAGCAGAGAAAGATGCCAATTTGTAGAAGAGTTTGACTGTGTAGGTCAGAAGCTGGAAGATGCTGTAGCAAATGAGCCTAGAGTGGAACTGGAAAAGCCCAGAGAGAGTTGTTGTGAGCCTTGCATGCTCCTGAGCAAATGTCCTCTCATATTGCTGATTTTGCACTGCTTTTTCGTTTTTCTGTCTCCAGGAAAAATGCCGAGTGGCATAAAAACAAATATAAAATCTGCCTCAATGCATCCTTATCAGAGATGAGCTGAGATGAACCAGACACGGGGAACAGCAACATTGTTACTGGTGCAGGCACCCCACCTGGATTCCTTCTAGGACTTCCAAGTCGCTTCATGTATCCACACACCATATCCAGGAAGACAGGGGTTATAAGGCCCTTCCTTGGGTTTTATTTAGTGCTGGGTGGCTTGTGTGGAGCTGCTGGTGGCCATGCCTCCTGGGCACAAGTACTTCTCTGTTCAGCCAGAACAGAGGACTTTGCTTCTGGTATTGATGCCATCTTCTCCAGGTCTGGCCTGGAGGATACCTACCCTTTCCTCGTACAGAACCTGAAGAGCTGCATGGAGCTCCTTGTTTCTGCTTCTTCCCTTGGTATGTTCTTTCTTTACTCCCTCTTGTTTAATAAAGACCTTGTTATGCTCACTGTGAGACACTGGTGTTCATCTCTCGGGTCATCAGGACTCTTATTTGCCTTTGGGTAAGGCTACAGAGCAGCTCCAATCT
Source organism: Rhagologus leucostigma (assembly GCA_013397725.1). Classification (NCBI taxonomy): domain Eukaryota; kingdom Metazoa; phylum Chordata; class Aves; order Passeriformes; genus Rhagologus; species Rhagologus leucostigma. The sequence goes on along the minus strand of VZTD01002086.1, from coordinate 108,310 downwards.
AAACCACACTGGAAATGTTGGAGGCCGAGTGCTGGAGTTGCAGGTTTATGCGTGAAGGGGTGTTGTTGAGCGAATCAGCAGGGTACAAACATAAGCAGCAAACATCTTGTGCATTAAAAAACAATTATGGCTATTACCCAGAAAGCAGAATACTGGGAAGGACTATTTAAAGGCCCACAGCAAGAAGGCAGCACGTGAGGAACAGAAGCACAGAGCTTTTGTATTCTGATGCTGCAGCAAATCCCAGCTGAATCTGATTTCACTTCCGTGCTTCTCTGCTTCTGTGTTTTCTGTAAGGTTTCTTATCTGCTTCAGGATTAATTTATCACTTCAGAAAGGTATTTCAATGTGCTCAGGACTGTTACAGTTCTGGATGGGCCAGGTTGTGAAGTCTGGCCCATTTCTCTTTGGAGCTGGGCACTGTGAAGCTGTCCCTGTTCTAATTTCTGCCCTTGAGCTATAACATATAATCTGCCTAATGAGAGATTCCTGTGAGACGAAAGGGTGGGGGCACATGTCTGGGGAGCCTGTCAGTACGTACAGCACCATCCTAAAGGACGAATGTCCTGCCTCTGGTTGCTCTTGCATGGACTTCCTTTTGACTTGTGTTGAAAGCCAGCACTGTGTTTTACTCAATAGCATCTGTCAGCAATCTTCGGGTGAGGAAATCTCCACTCAGCAGATACAGCCTGCAGCTGCTCCTGCACTGCTTGCCTCTGAGCTAATCAGACCCAGCTTATTTGTGGAGGCTGTGAGCTGTCCTCCCAAAACAAAACCATCCACAAAGCTGTGACTAGGGCAATTATTGACCCATTTTGACGTGCTGGCCCTTGAAAAGCACTGAGCTGGGAAGTAGAAAGTTGAGCTGGAAGCACAAACAGCTTATACAATAGCAAAGCTGCTCCACTACGAATGAGTCCAGTGACGTGTCTGCAGTGGCACCATCCCAGCCAGACTGGTGGAATTGCTTTTTGCTCCTAATGAACGTGGAGGTCCTGGCTCTCTCAGAAGTCGCTGACTGCAGCCGGGAACTGGTGTGAAGGCAGTGGAGGCATGTTACTGGTTTCAGTGTGAGGGGTTTGTGCAAAAACAAGCCTGAATTACAGCCAGGGAGTCGGAGCCTGCAGGGCTGTTCCCTGTGATGTGCTGAGAACCACAGGATGGCTATTCCCTGCTGTGTCTCGTGTCCTTGCTTTGGTTGGAAAGGAAGGCAGAATACTGTATGTGTGAGTCCTTGGCACTCATCATTCATGGAGCCTCAGCTCTAGGATGCTGCTTCGCTTCATCCCCTGGACTGGCTTCCTTATAAAGCTAAAATGCCTCAGTGCTGGAGCTCAGGGCCAGCAGCTGGCTGGAGTCATTCGGGCAGCCTGGGACAGAGGCAGGGCATGGCTGCCTGCTACCCACGCTAACCTGGGCAAAATGCCTCCCAAAAACGCCTCCAGTGGGGCAGGCCAGACCTTTCACACACTTGGACTGGAGGAAGGGAAACACAGGCAGGGTTTTTTTCCGTAGATTATAAAGCAGGGAGGCTGGCCAGGCTCGCCAGCGTAACTTCCTGCATGACACAGGCTGCCGTGAATTAGTTCTTGTGTAAATTAGAGCACTGTTGTTAGGAAAACAGTTGATCTTAAACTGATGTGTCTCTGCTACAGTGGCTGGTAGGTTGTTCTAAAAACTATTTTTCTTGTTGCATCTTAGATTGAAGCTGCATTTCTTTAATTCTTTTCAAGTCAGTCATCTTCTCAGGAAGGGACTGAGCCTCTGAGTCAGATGTTATGATCAAGCTTTCCTGATCCTTTTTTATGACAGACTGAACTGATGAAAGTCCCTTTTGCTTTAAGGCTTATTTTCCATTTCTTGACTCACATCCAAATCTCCTTATGCATCTGTGTCCTTTGGGACACTGGACCAGGACACGCTATTCTAATTGTGGGAATGGGAATTTCAGATGTAGAGCTACTTTAACCTCTTATCCGGTTGCTGCCAGTGCTTGAATGTTTAAACAGGGAATGGGAACAAGCCTTTTACCCATAAAGTCACTGTGGAATTCATGGTCCACTGCCTGTCACTGTGGTCTGCAAGTCCAACGGGGATTCACCATTCCCGGTGCACTGTGTCAGAATAAAAGTACAACCCTGCTGGGTCAGGGCGAAGGCTCAGGCCGTGTCCTGCTGTGGCAGGGGCCGAGCAGGTGACTGGGAAGCATACTCTTCCTGTGAGCATGGGATGTGCTGCCATTCTGAACCCTTGTGGTTTTTTCCCCTGCCTTATCCAATCCCTTTTGAAATCACCTCTTCCAAGATGGATAATTTCGGCAGGGAGGAGGCTCAGCCCTGGCATGGCAGGTGCTGCTGGGCTGTCTGGGCTCCAGTTTGGGCGCGGGAGACTGGTGGAGAAGGGCACTGGTTTGTTCTGGCCCCCCAAGCCTCCCCTCGGTGCCTGTCAGGCTCTGGTGCAGACAATGCTTTCTCTGCGTGGCCCCACTGCCCCAGGGATGCCAAGGGCTCCCAGGACAGCAGGCTGTACCCATCATGACTTCATTTTTTTCCGTGTAACCAGCTTTACACTATTTAGCACTCCCTGCTGCAAATACATGCTCAGTACCAGCTCCACAGGGAGCAACTCCTCTGCTGCCTCGCACTTGGCCAGGTCACCCGTGAGCTTGTTCCTTGATCGCACACGCTGCGGTACCAGCTCTCTGATACTTAAGAACATACAATGCCAAAAAAAATTATCATGTTAGTCTGACAGGCTTATTATCTGTAATCCTTGTTGATTGGTATTTATATTTCTCTGCTTTAAGTCTTTATCAACATGATCACATATTTTTTGGTCATTATTTTGCGTGTGATATCTGTCAAATAGACACACCTGTTTACAAGGCCATCCTGTTTACTTTTTTTAAATGCTGGCATAACATCAGCTTGCTTGTTCTCTGGAGCTTCTCCAAGTTTCCTTGTGTTACAGAATCTCAGCATCAATAGTTTGAATTTTTAAAAATGGTTTTTATTTTTTTAGTTGCAGGATACCCAGACTGTTGAGTTTTCAACATTTGCCTTATGCAACTGTTGTTTAACATGCTCCTGAGTTACTGTTAGAGTGGAAAGTGTTTCACCCTCGTGACAGGAATGCTTCATCTGGCTTCCTCCCAAATGCAGGAGAGAGATATTTATTGCCTTTCCTTCCTGCCCAGCTACCCACCCACAGGCCCACTGTTCCCAGTCTGTATCACACATGCAGCCGTGCTGGGGCCGTGCCTGCAGCCTGTCCTGCTGCTGCCCTGGGCCAGATCACCTCTGGGAGCCATGAAGCTCGGAGTGGTGCCACCACTTCCCTGCATCTCTCTGCATCCAGTGATCAGCATGACAAACACCTGCTGCTTGTTTGTTCTCTTGTCCTGTCCCCAAGCAGCAATGTGCACACAGATGTCTTCTTTTGTTTAAACAAGCAAAACATAATATTTTGTTTGTTTTTTTAACCTATGGATGTTTTAAGTGGGTGTCATTAAGCCTTTATAGTGGAAGTGAAGTACATAAGGTGTGAGGGAAGAAGCGACCAAAAAGATAGGGGGACAGAGGAGTGAGGGGAACCTCTTCAGTTCTCAACACTCCATACCACAGATAAGGCAGGGTTTCGGTGTGGGCTTTAGGGTTGGTTTCCATCCTCCTGCTAGGATAGGATCTTTCTGCCAGAAACATCTGGGACCAAAGGAGAAGTCTTGCAGTGGTTGGGTTGAGAGAGCCTGAGCACTTTTTTATGCTAAGAAGCAACATAATGGAGTGAGTGCTGCCAAAGCGTGTTCAGCCAAGTTTTGCATCTGCGTTGTTTCCAAAGCAGCTTCACCTGCAGCTCACAGAGGAGAGACAAACACATGGAAACAGCAGAAAATGTGCATCTTAACTGACCTCTGAAAAACTGAGTGACTGCTTGAAAGTCAAAGGCTCAAACAAAGGGTAAATGGTCAAGTGGTGGAAACAGCTCCCCAGTCTGTGCTTTTCTCCAGGCTCCCTGCATGAGCTTGGTGGCCCCAGGAGAGGCAGAGCCTGTCTGTGTGACAGCTGGTATCTACAAATGAATACACAGGTGCTTTCAAAAAATCCCATGGATCTCCTTCTTCCACCCAAGTGCAATAAATCTTCAACTATCTTAGACGTAAAATGTTACCACTTTGTACCTCACAGAGATGCTGTGGTGGTAAAATCTCATGCTCAAGAAATGGGATGTTCGAATGCATTTGTAATATATGCCATAAATATAGTTCAAGCTGATGTGACTCCACAGTTTATTTATTGTCCCTGTGACACTGCAGCTCTCTGGCTGGATCCAGGAACACCGCCTTGGTGGAAACCTGCACTTAGAAATTAATAAAAACCTTCTGCAATTTCCTTAGGGGTAACCCTGTACATGAGACTAATGCAAAGCATGCTGGCTGGCTCCTCTGAAGGAGAAGCCTTTGTCCCTTTTTTTTTGTGTGTGTGTTTTTTAAAGAAAGGAAATTACTGCATGTATTTTTCTGACTGAGATGCGTATTTTCCAAAGTCAGGGGATCAAGAGCTGTAGTTCCTGCAGCAGCTGTCTTATCACTGCTGCTCAGATTCTGTCACTGATTTACCTGCTTGTTGTAAGGCCTCTCTCTTTGCTACCATCATGTCCAAGCAGTTTCTGCACTGAATTAGCAGTGGTGCTAAGTCCTGCCTGGTACGTCAGCTCCTTTCCTCTGAGTAAAGGCTGTGCCCCAGGGTACTTTTGCATTAAGTTTTTTATTTTCTGGCCATGCTTTGGGGCAAAGGCCATGCTTTGGGGCATTGCTGTCTATGGGCGTTATTTCAAAGCTGCAGCATTTCCCAGGATGTTCCTGTTTTGCACACAGACCTCCCCCCTCTCTGCCTGTTGCCAGGTGGCTTTGGTGGGACACGTCTGTCTCCCACTGCCATGTCCCAGTCTTGGGCTCTGCCTGCCTTGGCGTGGAGCACAGAGGTGTGCTGCTCCCATGGGAATTTGGCTTTGAAACGTGCAGGGGATGTTTACGTGCAGTTTATTTTTGGTACTGGTGCAGTACTGAAGTCAGGGTCCTGCTGTGTGATATGAGAGAGACGGCTCTTGGCTCGGCTCGGCTGCAGCAGCGTGGCGGGACTTCAAAGCACCGCCCTAAGAGCTCATGGCGGTAGCTAATACAGGAGTGGTTTGCATCCCCCTGAGAAACACGTTCTGCATAAGTGGGGCTGGGGAGCCAATTTTGGCTGTTTTGTTTTTGTACATTTAGGTTCTCATGGGCATCATAGCAGCAGAAACAGTGTCAGTCATCATCATCATCATCATCACTGTCATCATGGCACAGCCTGTTTTGCTCAGTCAGCAGAACAATGCATCAGGTTGTGACTTGGTTGCATGGGGCTGTGCGGGAGCTGCCAAGTGTGCAGCCCCTGCTGCAGAGCGCGGGCTGGGCAGGGAGCTGGGCAGCACTGGGGCTGTGGGCAGGAGGAGCCAGGCAGCAGGACTCACAGCCCTGGGCTGCGGAAGCCCCACTGCAGCTGCCGAGGAAGCAGTGACTCACAGAAAGCTTCTGTGGGTGCGTCCACCATTGCTCTTAAATGTTGGTATTCACTCACACAGGGAGTAAAACCAACAGGAAATTATAACAGTGTTCCAAGCCACATTTTGAGCATGCAGCTCCCTCTCCTTTGCCTCTTTGTGTCCTGTGCTCTCTACTGTGTCTTGCTGGAGCTCAGGTGCAGGATGCCTGTGTCCACACATGCATCCAGGGAGGCCATCAACAACACTGTTCGGAGAGGTGAGTATATACCTGTCACTGGGAGAAACAGTGCAGCCCCTCAGCATGGGAGCTGCCCCACTGCTGCTCTGCCCTTCCCCTGTGCCCCTTAGACCTGCCAGGTAGGTGCAGGAGGCCATGGCAGACCTGCTAAAAAGTTCTCTTATCCCTCAATTTCCTTTTTCTCCCTACCCACCATGGGTATCAGGGCACATACTTGTGCTGCTGACTGCACCAGTGGACAACCTCAGAAGCAGAGAAGATGCCAGGCAGGCCAGGGAGGACAGTATCCCCTGCCAGCCCACAGCCCAGACAGGCAGGCAAAGCCCAGCCCCGGCTGGAGCTAAACACGGCCTCATTTCACGGCAAAACAATTCCTCTTTGTGCAGCCTGTTCTCCCAGAACAATCCTCTGCTCTGACAATATCCTTTCTATGGCTTAGTCTCTGCAGAGTGACCAGCAGCGTGCTCGGCCTGACGCCTGGCAGCTCACACCCCACTGCCTCACGGCCAAGGTGCAGCACCTGGGACCCCTACCCTGGGCAGCCTCTGCTGGGGACTCTGTGGCCACTTCAGGTCAAGGCAAAGTCTTCCCAGGAAAGTCCCCAGCACAGCCTGGAGCACTCGGGAGGGTTTTTTCTTCTACCTTTGCTCACTCCATGGGGCTGCATGGCACCACCGTTCCACAAGTTAGGAGGACAGCCCTGGGACACAGTTGTGAAGTGTGACATATGGGTGTCAAGTCACCAAATCCGACCGTAATCCCAACTGTCTGAGTGAAGAAGTCATCCAGCTTTGCCAAGCTGCTCTCTCAGGCTCCAGGCAGTCTTGGACAGGTTGCCAGAGATGATCAGCTCCTGTGGGCTTTAAATCACAGAGACAAAATGAAATTACTTCGTATGGAAAGGGATCTCTGGGGATGAACAGGACCAGGGCTTTCTCATCACCTGCATTTTCTCTCTTCAGGAGCATGTGCCCGTGAGACAGCCTTGAAAACTCCCTGAGAAGGGGCAGTTTTCAGGTCCCTACAAGAGAGGGAGCTTGCAGAGCTCCTATGGTCTTCTGCCAAGGTGCACTGCATGTGGACAGTCACCAATACTTGTACAGTAACCAAGGACTCCTGTTGAGCTGCGTGTGCTGAAACCTTCAGACCTCCTGACCCTTTCCAGCCTCCTGCCAGTCCGCTCCGGGCCTTGAGGTGGCTCTGCCATGCCTGCTGCCATGCAGAGACACTGAAGAATGCGCTTCTCCAGGCATTTAGTATCCTCAGACACCTTGCTGTGGCTATGGCTCTGCTTCTTTCCCTCTCCCTACCCCATGATTTGGTGGATTTGAAACAAGCACCATTATTCCGTAAGGTTATCCTATAGGCCACGGGAACAAATAAGGATGCTTTAAGAGGTCCAGAGTGGGCTGAGACTTCTGGCATGTCTGTGGAGGACCCCAGAGTGTCCTGTATTGCTGGGGTGATGCTGCCAGCCCATGTAGGTAGGTGTCAGGGCTCACGCTGGAGATGCTGCTATGCAGCTGACAAAGAATTCTTGTCCCAGCAGGAAACAACAGTCATGTGTGCTGCCCACCCCGGCTGGCAGGCAAAGTCCAGCAATTAAACACACCGGGGTGAAAGTCCGCTGTCAAAGCTCCAGTGCACCACCACAGTGCCAGCAAGCTTCCAGGCGGTGCTTCCACCTCCCCTTTCATCTCATGGAATGCCTTTTGCCAGGTGATGTTTTAATGTAAAACTACAGTGTCATGTTACAGCAGGGGTTTCAGCTGGGTCATTTCATGCCTGGTGGCTACAGAAATGTTGTGGGTTGTTTGCTGGTAGCTTGAGGGGCTTATAGGGACCTTGAATTCCAGGAATGAAGGCATTTCTTTTGGCTTAAGGGGAGGGGGCAACAGTGATGGGGTAATTGGCCTTTACTGCCACTACAATGTAATCAGCGCAAATAACATACAAAATTTTGCACAAGGTGAGTCACTTGATCTTGATATCAGCCGTGGAAGGAGGCAACACATCAGCCTGAACAACACACGCCCAGGCATGGCCTACCTGCCCTCCTCCATTTATTGAAATTGCAAAGTGACAGGATGGCATTTAATGGACCTTCAGGTGCCAAGTAGTGCCATCTCTCACCACTTTTAGTAGTCATGAAAGCCTTTTTTGATTCGGTATAGACAGACGTGTTGAAGGAGCATTTCTTGGATGTTTTGTGATTGCGAGCATAATCAACTTATCATTTTTTTTTCCATGGAGCCACAGAGAAGGTGTGCAGCAATAATTTGTGCTTGATAGTGCTTCAGAGTCCACCCTCAGGGAAAGGGAGAAGGGTAAAACAATATTAGAGAGCCGATTTACATTCAGTGTTTTTATTGGATCACATGCAAAATAGTTGGGTTTTCAGGATTAAAAGGAAAAGGATGGGAGGATCTGTAAATCATCTTTTCACTCCCCAAGTGTAGTAAGATGTGTAAATTTACTAACTCTGTGTGTCAAATACATTACTGAAAAATTACAGGGCCAATTGGGCATGTGTTTAATTTCACTGAATTCATTTGAAATTTTTATTTTCTTTTAGATTTTTCAAGTTGAATAATGTTGATATTTTCGCCAAATAAAACTCTCGGTATTCAATTGATCAATATTTTAAAAGAATAAATTCATAGTTATAAATTCATTGAATAAGAGAATATAAGTTTACCATATAAACCAGGCATGATCAAAAAGATATTTTAGTTCCCCAGAAAAACAGGATTTCGAGAATTTCTAAATTCTCAGAGAACTGAGAAACTTGACACCTGAAGAGACTGAAACCTCCCTTTTCCTACCCAGCTGCATGGTGAGCCTAAGCCAGTCTTCAAGACTGGCACCAGAAAAGGTGCAACACTGCACCAGCAGCTCTCATTACATGCAGAAGAAATTCTCATTACTAATCCCTGAGGTCATAACCTCTCAGTGAGCTTCATTCCTTTTCCATTGCTTAGTTCTTACAGACCTTCCCATCTGATAGTCTGGTAATCGTCTGCACTGAGGATGGCTTCAGTATTTGTGCCTTCAGCCAGTTACGTTAGCCCACGCCTGCTTTTTGCAGCAGGGCGGAGTGATGAGGGGAAAGAGAGGTGCACTTGGCTCTGCAAGGAGCAAGGAGAAAGCAGAAGACAAGGACCAGTGGAGGGAACAGCAGAAAGGAGGAATGCAGAGACTCCCACCCACCTCCATCGAATCAGATCCCCATGTTAAGAAGGACCAGCAAGACCCTTACTAAAGCTAAAGTGGAAATGGTGTGTTCTCCAGGGTAAGAAACGGAGGAAGGAGCTTAAGCTGTTCCAAACTGGAGCCTGGTGCAGCCCAGGCTGCTGGGACCAAGCACACAACAGCTAGGTTGTTTCCTGAACTGCAGGTGAGGAGTTAATGACCTGTAGGGCTTTGCCAGCTGCGGGAGTGGCTAGTGCAGGCAGGACACCCTCGTGCAGGCATGTGACAGGATCATCTCTGGTCTGGTGGTCCAGACTGCAGTCAGAGTGACATGCTTGGCTGGCTGCAAACAGCTTCTCTCTCCCAGATTTCAGGTCAGATGGGCAGGATTCAAGATGGAAGCGGATTACCCATCTATAAGAGATTCTCTTCCAAGACACTTCGGGAAGATCAGCCTGTACACAACAGGTCACATCACTTGTCTCCCTCACCTCCCTTTTTTTTTTGAGGGATTTTCTTTGCTATGTGTTCTTGTGCTACCGTGCTTCCAAAGAGGCTGGAAGGCAGAAACCCGGATCCACAACAAGTAGCAGATTAGTCAAGTTCTTGCTGGAGGCCTGTCCCTGAGGGTTAAGAGGGGACCCTGCATCACCCCGTCGGACAGCACGGCACTGGATCCACTAGCCTGCATCCAGGGTGCTCCTGCAGACCGGGGTCCTCCAGCTTCAGCTGGAGCTCCTGCCCAGGCTGCTGCAGCACTGGGAATGTTGTGGAAGGGTGAACGTCAAGGAACTGCAGACACCCGCTGAGCATGAGAAGTAAACAAAGGCCAGCATGCAGACAAAGGGAACCCATCAAAGCTGGTGAGTGTGAAAAGAAGAACAAACTGATGGAGGGGAGATAAAATAGTAAAATCTATTCAATGTGTTGGAGAATTAAGGAGAGAAGCAGAAGATGCAGTAGAAAGGAAAAACTAATGAGCAAGTACCACAAAGAAGTAATGGTGGAGGTAGCAGACACAACAGGGAAATAGAGTCCAGGACCAAGAGAGGAGAAATAAATTGCATTCGGAGCAGAAGAAAAGAGAGTGACCTGGAAATTAATTCCAATAGCAGGAAGAGGCTGGGCTGTGCAATTTGGGGCTCATTGTTAGAGCCTGACAAGCCTGCCAGCAAGGGTGGATCCAGAAGAGAGAAGGAATGCTTGGAGAAAGCTATGAGATGCAGGATATAAAGTGGAAAAGAATCCAGTACTAGGGAGTGTGAAGGAATCCATTGATGATCTCTAATTTCATGACAAACTACATAGCAAGGTTTCCACTGAATTGGACCACAGATCGACTAAAAATAGAGTAATGGTGCAAAATAAGAGGACAAAAAAGAAAAAAAAGTGAAGAGTAATAAACAAGGCTGATGCCTATATCTAATAAGGGAGAAAAAGTGATCCAGACTGCTTCAACTCTGCCAGTCTGGTGTTAACAGTATCCAGTTAAAGAGTAACACAACAGACAGGCAGGAAATGGAGGATAAAATAAACTTTATTATGTCGACTGACTTGATAGTTAAAAAAACCCCTTTCTATAAAGCTGTAGGCTCTGCGTTGACTCCAGGGAAGCAGCTCTGAGCCTTGGGACCAATCAGGAACCTCGGTAGATGTTGGGGCAGAAACAAACACAGGAATTTCACGTGGGAAGGAGTGGTTAAGGTCAAGATGAAAGTAAAGCCTGAGGAAAGGGATCATATCAGGACACAAAGAAGGTTACTACTGGGGTACTTTGTGGATATTTTTATAAATTGTTTTTCTTAAGGACTGGCACAAATGTTAGGTGTAATCTGATGAAATCAGAATGTTGTAGTGCATTAACAGTGTAGGGGAAAGTAAAGGAATGCTGTACCACCAAAAAAGGGCAAGAAAGTCACGAGAAGAGGACACCGACCTGCCTCTGCAAATGCTGCCCTGGCTGTATCCAGGTGGGGAATTCTTACTAGGTGAGCACAAGTCTGCCACTGCCCCTGGTCACCCATCTTCAGGAGAGGAAATGTGAACAGCAGTACAGCAAAAAGAGCTGCCATGGCATTAGGAGCAGGGACCGGCAGACTAATAAGAAAATGCTGGAAAAACTTGTTTAGTCTTCCCTGTAATGGCTGAGAGGGAGATGATTGCAGCCTACAAATACACTGTAGCATGAACACCAAGTCAGCACCTGGGTGAGATAAATTACAACGTTGGCACAAGAGCAAATGTTTATTAACCAGCCGTGCATCAAATTAAGCTGGAAATGAGAAGATGATTCCTAACAATTAGAATAGGGAGTTCTGAAAACGCCTTCAAACCAGACGAGCACGAGTCAAGTCCCGGCCGCTTTTAAGGATGCAGATTGGCACGGCCATGAAGGCGCCACAGGATGGAAACACTCTAGAAACTGCATGCGGTCAGAGTCGGGGTCTCTGGGTTCTGTCCTGCCTCCGAAAGCTCGCGGTGCCTGTTATGGTGTCTCTCGGAGAAAACAAGCCTATGAGCCGCCGGTTTATGGACGTGTACGGGTCTCCCTCATGCCGTCACCACCACCCTCGAGCGAGCCCTCCGCACCGCACGCTGACCCTGCCCCAACCCGCATCCTTTTCCCAGCCATTTTCCATCTTCCCCTCACGCCGCTCGGCCCCGAGCCCGCCCGGCTCCCGGCGCGGCCCCGGCCCCTCCGCTGGGCGTGGCCAAGGAACGGGCGGGACGCGGCTGGCGAGCCGATTGGCCCCGGCTCTCCAGGGGGCGGAGCTATGCTATTGTGGCCAATCGGCAGTGGTGAGGGGCGGGGCTTCCCGCTTTAATGGCGGGGGTGGCCGTGGCGGCGGCAGAACGGGGTGCGGCTGGTGGTGAGTGCGTGTGGCTGTGGGCACGTGGGGTGGAGGGTGTGGGGCCCTTTCTTGCCTGAAGGGGGTGGGCTGGGGATGCCTGGGTTGTCCCAGTGGTCCTTTAGGATGTTTGCGAGGAGGGGGGGAGTTTGGATGGAGGTGTCCGAGGTTAGCGGTGGGTCGAGGCTGGTTGTTGGGGTGTGCTGAGGGGGCTTTCGGAAGGTGGTCGCAGAGCAGGAGGGTGCTGGGGAGACCTTAGCAGGATTCAGCTGCTTCGGTGAGTTAAGCTTTGCTGCCAGGAACAGCGGGTCCTGCCCCAGGGAAGCCATGTGCTGGCTTGGTACCTGTTAACCAGCCTTCTGGAGGAGCCTCGTGTATGTATGTCTATGTTCCCGTCACCTGGGATGCTCAGGGTCATGGGAGGAGGTGTGTGGTGTCCCCTCACCACAGGGGTGGAGGGGCGCGTCGGGGGAGGCCGTGGCCTGATGGGTGGGATGGGTGTTGTGATATTGTGACGTGCCCTTGGCGGGTGATCACGCTGGGTGCGGCTGTAAAGGTTGTCACCCCTCGGAAAGGGGGGTACCCGTAGTACAGTGTGGCAAGTCCACCGGTGTGCAAACATGCCCGTGTCAGACCGAGGGACACAAGTGGAGTCCGAGTTGAGTTGCTGAAGTGTTTGTGGTTTTTTTTCTAAAAAGCAGAAGGATCCTGATTGTGTGAGGAGCTGCAGTGCTCCTTGGCTCACAGCCTGGTGCCACTTCCCCCGCGCACCCTCTATGGTGCCAGAGAAGGGTGCAATTCCCTTCCCGCACTCGGCTGCTCTCCTTCGGGGCAGAGCCGCCCCCTCTGTGTGAGGCTGGGATGCTTTCCCGGCCGGCCGGGGGAAGGACTGTCCCTCCGCACTGTGTGCCGTGGCACAAACAGCGGCCCCCGCCCCGGCAGGTCCCTGCCAGAGGCCGCGCTGGGTCCCGGCGGTGACGGGGCTGCCTCCCCGCTGCTGGCCGGTGGCCCCAGCCCAGGGTTCGCCTGCTCCCCGGCTCAGGGACCGGTGGCCGCGCAGCCTCAGAGACGAGATCGGCATCGCCCTGTTGGCGTTTTGGCGGGACTGTCCCAGCTCCACAGGCAGCGGAGCAGCCCCGCGGTCTCGCTGAAAGGTGGCTCAACCCCCACACATCGCGGCGGCGGCGCGAGGCCTCTCTGGGCCCGCTGCGGCCCTTCCCAGCCGCGCAGGCCCCGCTGGGCCGCGGCCCCGCTTCCGGGCCCGGCCGCGCCACACCCGAGCCGGGCCGGGAGCCGCCCGGGCGGGGGGACCCAGCGCTCCCTCCGGCGGCAGCGGGGCCGGGGCCTGTGCAGAGGGACTCGTGGGGGTGGCAGCAAGGCTGAGCGGGGCGCTGCCCGGCTCCTGCCGTGGGCACCGGGCTCGGAGCTGCGGGTACGCTGAGCAGCCGAGGGCTGTGGTCTGCTGGGGCTTCTCTGCAGCGGGGAGAGAGCAGCCCCCGGCGGCCGGGGAACTTTCTTCTAGGCAGCTCTCGGCATCAATGTAACCATTGAGAGGGCTCTTCCCTCCTCCTCCGGGCAGGGTGGCAGTACCAGGCCTCCCCCGCTGCTGCGACACAATGTCAGCTTTGACTGCCGGCTCGTGTAGGTGCTTGGCCTCCCGCTGGCCCTCGCTCTGGAACGCGGTGGCAGGAGAAGGAGGTCACTGTCACCCCCCTGGTGGTAGCAGTCGCCTGGCCTCGGGCTCACCTGGCACTGGTGTGGTCATGCACAGGGGTCTCTGCTTCCTGAGCCACTGCGGTCTCGATAACCGCTGGCAGCACAGGGCTTGGTCTGTAGATCGCTTTACGTGGGCCGGTTCCTCTGTTGTAATGAAGGGGCAGTTGGGAAAGCTACTTATTTTTTACGTTGTAACAGACTAAATGAAACGGCATAAATAGGCATTGCAACAAGAGGGGCGGCTTTGGGGATGGCAGTCTGTGCCTCAGTGCCTGGGCTACTGCCTACAGGGGGGCTGTCAGGTGCTTTCCTTGTGACTGATGGTATTGGTTCTGAAGTCCTAAAGGCAGAGAGAAGTGGGGTGAATACCCCTTCCTATGCTCAGTGGGCAGCATGGGATAACACTGGGTGCTTTACCCACTAGTGCATTTCCTCAGAGCGTCTCTTCCCCTCTTGGAGGCCAGGATTGCCTGTGCAGCAATGCATCCCTCCTGCTGTGCTGTCCCAAACTGACCACCTTCTCTTCTACCAGAATGCAGCCAGGGCAGATTCCTAGCTGGATGGAGCTGACCTTCCCACCAGACCTGCTGGGCAGCTTCTTGAGGATAGTTTAGAGTCAAACAGCTGGCTGAGCACTTGGGGCTTGACTGAGACTGCTGTGCCTTATCTCTTTCCTAGGAAGCCCCTCTAGCTCATGGGTGTGAGCTGCTGCTAATGGCCTGTTCCTATGAGAAACAGCAAGATGCCAGCTGTTGCAGCATCTACTTCCTGCGGGGATTAAGTTGTGCCACCCACACAGCCTGGGCCTCTGTGGTCCTGCCTTGTGTTGTACTCTTATTTTTGTTTCCTTAAAGTCTGTTGGGTGGGGGGTTATGTGGTCCTTCAGGGCAGAAGTGTAATATGAGAGAAAGTACTGTTAAAACTGAGCCTAGGGGAGTAAAAGCTCACTCTGACCTAGAGGTGTCTCGTACCATATGTTGCAGATGAAAATAAGGGAGCTTATTGAAGTTGCGTAGTGTCTCCTTTCTCTCCTGGTGGAGAAAGCTTTGCATCCTGACGAACCTCTGAAGCTGGTCTCAGAAGCGGGTACTTGGCTGGGCACTGTCCTTGAAAGTTACAGGTGAATGCTTTCCCCTTTTCTCCTGGGGATTACAGCACAGTCAACACTCAGCCTGAGATGCTTACAGGGAACACTGAGAGTGGTGCCTGTGATGGCCCAGGAGATGCTCTGTGTTTCTCTGCGTTCGTATTGGAGTTCTGGTAGTGTGTGCCCTACTGGCTGTCAGATGATGGGAGTACTTGGGCTGGAAAGTCTGGTTCTTGCCAGTCAAACAGGTGAGGCAGCTTGGGCTCTTATAGGGAGGAGACTGTCCCCAGGAGTCAGGACTCTCCTCTGCCGGAGTTGTGCGGCTGCTGTTGCTCGGAGATGACAAGTTGCAGCTGCCACAGCCTGTTCCCCACCATCAGGCCTGTTGTCTGCATTCTGAGCCTTTAGTGGCTTGAGGATGGCGGAGGTGGTAACTGGGTCTGATGTTTCTTGATTTCCCTTAGTGTTTCGTAGGGTTGAGTCTTCCCTGTGGGATGGATCAGGGTGGTGAGCTGTCACTGGCAGCAAGTTCTCCAGCGTTGTTGCAAGGAGAGCTCTTACCCTGTGATGAGATCAGCTAGCTTGCTCTCACAGTTTAAGATCTGCTCTGTACACACAGAGATTTTGTAACTCGTGCTGCTTCTACTTAACTGTAAGAGGCTTTCCCTGTCTGTACAGGAGCAGCAGTAGAAGCAAGTGTGCTGACTTTGAGTGTCAATCTACACCTGTGTTGAGATAACCAGGCCTCATGCTTCACTTTTTTTGTGCTTGGAAGGCTGTGAACCTGCTGAAAAGTGGTAACCATTAAGCCTCAGGCTTGCTGGGTTCTAGATGCATATACTGTGCTACTGGAGTATGACATCTTCATACTGTCAGAGAACATCCTGCTCTCTTGTTAGAAGATTGTGTGACTGCACTGCCTTCTCGGTGTGGAGGGTACAGGACCCAAAGCTGATGTCATGGTAAGTTCCAGGCAGTGGCCCCTTGTGTCGTTGAGAAGTGACTCTACGTTCACACCTGGGCATCTTGAATAGCCCAAATAAAGCTGTTGGAGGGAATTTGGGGGGCTTTCCTTTCTGCATCTTGCTTTGTAGACTTTTGATGTCCATCTTGTCTTGATGTGCCTGTGTAATTAATGCACAGGCCAGAATGGGGCAGAGCACAGTAATCAGTACTGTGTCCTGATTACAGCCAGTGCTGTGAGAACAGAGGTGAAGCCTTGTATTGAGGCGTTTGCACAGTGATTAAAACCAGACATGAATGCTGTGGTACAGCCTGTCCCACCTCCAGGTAGGGTACACTGCTTCTTTGCTAGGTGGCTTTAGAAGGCTTGACCTGATTTTGGATGGAGGTGTTAGAAGCTGGCCTTGCTCAATCTAGCCCCACCTGCCCTCTGTCGCTTGCCTAGTTCTGTCCTTCCTGAGTGTGCTCTGTGCACTCTGGGGGGCTGCCGGGTGCATTTACTTCAGAGAGGGAGCTCAGCCATCTCTACCTTCCCCCTTCACCTGGTGCTGTATGAGGGAGTGACACAGATCAGTATGGTTAGGTCAGAAAGGAAATACCTTATTTTCCACTTTTGTATGTATCTCACTTTGTTTCTTTTCTTCCTTCACTTCTTTACTCCTTTGTTCCTTGCTATGTCAGATTTTCTGCCTAACATTGCCTTTTCTCTGTTTCTTTCTCTGGCTGGTCTCACCTCTACTGACATTAGTTCTCTGAATATGCAGCCACCAGCTTTTAATGTGATAAGGAGTAAACCTACTCTTAACAGCTTGGGGAGGTGCTGCCCCTGAAAAATGTATGCTGTGCATATAAACCTCTTGCTGCAAGGTATGCTGTTGCGGGACTTTGAAGTCTGATTACCTGCCTTGATTTTTGTACAAGGTTACCAGTACCCTGTTGGAATGGGTGTCCTCCTTTCCCTGAAAGCTTGTGAGGTGCCACACTGACTGTCAGTCAGAGCTTTCCTGCTAATCTGGGTGTCTCTTCTTGCTTTCCCTGCTTCCAGTGAGTATGAGAAGGGGAGAGCTTAATCTGTTTGTAGGATGCTATCCAAAGGCCTCAGGGTTTTACAGCCACTTTGTGAGAGAGTGGTAGGGTATTAACACACAGTTGAGGAAGATGAGGAAACTGCTCAACTTGAGGCAGGACACTTTCTGCCACTTGGATCCAGCATGCCAGAAGCAGCACCCAGCCAGCGTGACTCCTGTACTGGTTGCGATGGCAGCTCTTGCAAGAGCTGTTCCATATCACAAGTTTGAGAGTTTGCATCCCTTCTGTGAACACAGACCCCCTGTACAAACTTCAGAATATGCTGATATAGAGCATATGGCACCAGCTTGTTGGCCATGTCCTTTGACACTCAGCATGAAGCAGTTGAGCCAGAGGAAGTGACAAATGGATATGATTCGAATAGGAAAACTTATCTGGTGCTGCTAGCATAAAGTTTCCTCGCAGTCTTTGTAGTTATGTTGTGGACTAAGTTCTGGGACTGGTTGTTCTCAAACTCTAATCAGGGTCTGCCCCAAGTCCTCAGGGCTGAGGTGTCAGACTAGGAGAGCTGGTTACTGCTCTACTCTAATCTGTTGGTATGGCTTTCCACACTTGAAACATAGCTCTGGTTGTCCTGCCAGACTTGTCGTCTGTGGCTGGTGAACTGGTGACAGGCATGTCTTTAGACCGATTTCTTCTGAGAAAAAACATGGCTTTTCAATTCTATCTTGAGTCTTCCATGAATGGCTGAAATTATTAGCAGTAATGCAAGTGTACTTGAATACAGCTCTCTTGTTGAGTGGCCTCTGCTGCATGTGTTTGAGCTGGTGTTAGGAGATGCTGTGTGTGAAATAAGTGTGTACTGCGTGGTTACAGGCCCCTCTCCCTTTCACTGGGCACAGAGCAGCAGAGGAGATCCAAATCCAGTCTTCTGTGCTTTGCTGTACACTTCAGTGTTAGAGTGATCCCACTGCAGAGTTGATTAAAAAAAACAGGGGTTTGCAGCTTATGGCTGGCTGGGCTCCTTCTCCCTCTTGTCTTTCTCTGACTGCGTTGCTGCTTGTGTGTTGTTTGGGGCAGATAAAGTTTTGTGTTCCTCATCTTGCTGTGCATGAGCTCAGGAAAATTTCTGGAGCTGTGACTGTCAGCTTTTGGTGGTGATGTTTTGAGGTGCCAGCCTTGTATGTGGAGTACACATCCCTATCTCTGGCTTGTCTGGGGCCACCAGAGCATGGCTTGATCAGTTCCATTCTTGCGCAGGGAAATATAGTCCGTGAGCACATGGGGCTGTGTGCAGGTCTTGCTGGATCCCACAGTGACTTTCTGGAACTCCAGGCAGCTGGGCAGGTGCTATGGTGGGGAGCTGGGGGAGGGAGATACCTCCTCCTGAGAGGTTGTGGAGCTCAAAGCTGCATCAGGCAGCAAGCCTTCATGCCAGCTTGTAGGTCAGGGATGTGAGTTGGTTTCACATCTGGCCAACTGGTTATCTCCTGACCTTTGAGGGCTGCTAATCCCTTGGAAGCCCCTCAGGGGCCAGGCCTGCTTTAGCCAGTTCAGCAAGGGCCATGTGCCAGCTCTCCCTGGGGTGGCAGCTCAGTGGCCACCTACCAGATGGTTTTGGTGCTGCCTTTAATTAAACTAGTGGGGAGATGACAGTGTTTTCTTTTGCACTTATTACAGGACTGATTTCTGACCTGAATGCTGAGGAGTAGGAGTGTTGGATGTCTGGGGCAGAGTCTGTTGCTTGCAGATGGTTGTTGTGTGGGGAGATACATGCTCTGCAAGGCTGTTAACAAAGCTAACTGGATTGAACTCTGGTCTCTGTCAGTATCGTGGTTCTGACAGTGCTGTGGTCTGACTGGGGCTGGTCATAAAAGGCCTTGCTGTTGTTGCTGAAGTTGCATTAATTAGCTGTGTAGCTTGCTGGAAATATGCAGTGTACACATTGCTTGGTGTAAGCAAGTATTTAATCCTTGATGTTAGTTACTGGAGCAGATTGTGGCCTGATACTCTAGTTTGCAAAGAGTGGGAACTTTTTGTCTGACATGGGGAAGTGACTCCCTGTTGCTGAGAGATAGAAGGAGATGTGTTGCAAGGTTTCCCTTGTATCAAGCAGGGCGTGTTTGGGCCCCTAGGGTTCCTGCTCATTTGGGATGCTTGGACCTGTTTGCTTGATTTCTCTTCAGCTGTTCAAGGCTCAGCTTTGGGTTCCTCATTTCCTCCCAGCTCCTTGCCTAAGAAGGTCAGGATTTAGGAGGAGTCAGAGCAAAGTAAGTGTCCCCCATGTGCAGAGAGGACAGATCCAACCACTGAGCTGTGAACGCCTGCAGTGTGTGATGTGTGGTGTAGTGTGGAGTGCAGTTAAGAGCAGATGCCTGTCTGGATAGGGGACCTCTCTCTAAGTGCAGAGGGGTGTTGTGCACAGAGGAGGTGACAGGGGAGTTAAGGTTCCTGGGCACTTGCTGCTCTGTGCTGGAAAACGCCTGCCTACAGCAGAAAGGCTGGCTTGGAGCAGTCATGGTTTAGGCAGGCCAGTGCACTTCACATCCCCTTGCTTAGTGAAGGTGACACTTGGGCCTGCTCTGCAACTCCCACTTTGCTGCTCAGCTGTCAACACCCCACAGCCAGTGGCTGCCCACTGGGGGCAGAGGAGGGCGAGACGTACCTGCATCTGCTCACTGAACAAGGCATACTTTGGCCACTTTGATGCAAGATGATGTAGCATGCCAGCGTGGATGGATGCCAGGTCTTGCAAAGGACCTGAAGATCTCAGGAGTTTCCCTGGAGATGTGGTTGCTCTGTTAGCCTAATTTAGCAGGATGTTGTTCTGCCTAGAGAAACTGTGGAAAATGCATAGGTCCTTTCCATAAGGGCCTGTAGCATAATTCTACTATTTCTGCCCTGGTAGAAGTATTGGTGCTTGCCCAGAGCCTGTCTTCAGGACAAGTCCAATGCCTCCCAACTTCCTGTGGCGTGTGTGGCTGTAGGAGTGTTGGAGGTGCTTCACAAAACAGCAGTAAGAGGGATTTGTTTCTGTTTGCGCTGGTGGGGACTTCTGTGCTAGTCCCGGATTGAAAAGGGCTTCTCCCACTACTTGGGGGAATAGTTGTCATGGAGCCCAAATTGTTTTGAGCTGGGGTCCTAGCTGGCCAGTGGTACTGGAGCCTTTGGCCCAGGGTCAGCAAAGTGATCCAAAGTGCCTGAGCTGAAGTGTTTTGCTGCAGTGCAAGATGTAGCTTTGAGCTCAAAGACAGCTGATACTCTCTTCTCATCCTAGCCTGCCCAAAATAGACAAGTACTCGGCAGGATTTTTGTCTCTGCCCTGGACCTGTAGTAAGGCTGACTCATTCACCTTGATAAGATAAACACAGAGCTTAAGTAGTCAGGTGCCTCTGCTGGGAACTGACTCTTGAGGGCTCCTCAATCTAGCAAATAAAGGTGTAGCTGGATGCAGTGGTTGAAAGCTGAAACTAGACAGACAAGTTTGGAGCTTGCTCTTAGCCATTAAAGCAACATAAAGCTCAGCAGCTTTCTGGACTTGTACTTACTGTGTTTCCCACAGCTGAGCCTTGAGTGGCCCTTAAGGATGCAATAGCTCCTGCTAGACTTTTAGCTGGCCTTTGCTGCATGTGGAGAGTGGATTATCTTGGCAGTGCCCAGAACCTTAAATATTACTTGTATCACAGTCATACTACAAGTGAGTATTACTTGCTATTGAACCCTTTGAAACCTTGGGTTGGGAGGGTGAACATCTATTTTGCTGCTGAGGTGCCCCTGATGTGTGGGGGGATCAGTCCTAGGTGGGCTTTGCCCTATTGTTCCATCTGCGTCCAAGATGGCGAAAGGAACCACCTTCCATGCCTTTTGAAACACAGCAAAACTTCTTGGGCTCTGTGCACGGCTGTGCAGGCTGCTCTGGAGCCTTGTTTGGTGGAATGGGTGTTTTGGGGGATTGAGGTGAAGCAGGAGACCTCTTCCTGCCTGCTGCTCTTGCAGAGAAGTTAGGTGGCACTCCCTGGTCTGGAGGAATGCAGAGGGTATGACTGGGCAGGCAGAGAGCCAGCCCTGCTGCTGCACCAAACTGATTTGCAGGGATCGGTGAGCCAGAATGGTGTGAGCCAGGCCTTCTGAAGATTACTGCCAGCAAAGCCTGGCGTGGAGGTGCCTGGTAGCTCTGCACAGGAAGTGCCTGCTGCCATCCTGCCTACAGCAAAGATGACATTGAGTCCTTCCTCTTGCTGTGAAGCTGAAGGAACAATGCTGGTGTTGGCTGGTGAGGGCCTGAGGTGGCAGTGGCTGCTGAGTGCTCAGGGACCATACTGGGAAGAAGGGTACTCTGGCTTCAGCCTCCTGGCTGCTGATCTGGAAGAGGCTGTGTGTTTCCTGGTGGTGGCAGCAATATACCTCCTGAGGAGACTGGGCTGGGGACCCGTTTCCCCAGGCTGTGCGTGGGCAGTGACTCCTCTGCACCTTCTTGGAGGGAAGGGGTAGGTGGAGTGTCTGATAGCAACTGTGGGGAATGCCTCCCTTGCAGGTGGATGAGTCAGGTGAGGCTAGGCCTGTGCTCTGCCTCCCTTCCTGCTGCTCTGGTGTCCTGTGGGCTGGGGAGAGGTTGGGAAGCACTGGGGGGATGGGTGAGGGTGTTTCAAACTTGCCTGTAGCAGTAAGAGCCTGGGCCCTTCCTGCTTTTCTGGAGAGCATCTGCCTGGATCACTGTCTGGTGTGTGTTCATAGTGAGGCTGAGCAAGTGTGGGGAGTGCCAGTTCTTCTCCCTGCAGCCTTATATCATATGGCTTTCTCTTGTGTGGAAGGGGAGTGGAAATGCCATTGCCAAGCAGGATGCACCTGGCCTCTGAGGTACTAGGTTATGTGGTAGTAGTTTCTTGTCAGGAGGGTTTTGTGCAAGGATGTGAAACCAGGAACTTTGACACCAGAAACTGATGTTTGTTTCTGAACCTATGGATTTCCTTCCTCATGTAGTGGGCCTGCCAGTGATGGTGTGCTGCTTCTGTAGTGGGAATCAGTTGGCAGGAGCCCAAAGATGATCATAAAGGCACTGCTCTGTGGAGAGTGTGGGCTAGCTCTGCATCTCTGCACCAGGGTCAGACGGAGCAGTGTGCTGGGTAGGTATGGGTGCCAAGGCTGGTGGCAATGTCATGGTGCTTGTGGATGATAATGCTTAAGCTTGTACAGCAGGAGCAAGATTAAGGGGCTGGAGATACGCTGTTGAGGTTGGAAACTTTCCTAGCTGGCTTGAAATGTTGAGTTCTTGCCTTGGAAAGACTGCTGACACTGGATGATGGGGTTCCCAGCAGAGCTGGGGAAACAGGGCCAGGCTCTATGAGAAATGAGGAGGCCTGTGGCTCAGCTGGAAAGTGGATGCTGGTGTGTGATCAGCTGAGAGCAACACTGGGCAGATATGTGACTGTTTCTCTGAAACTGGACTTGGAGTTTGCTGATCTGCAGGGCTACACTCTGTAGGCAGCCCTCCTGGGAAAACAGCTACCTGATCTTGCCTGCCTCTTTCCACAGAGATACTGCCACCACCATGGAGGGGATTGTGACTATGTATCAGGACTTCATGAAGAAAGCAGGTGAGCGTTTGGCTCTGCCCAGCTATCAGACAGGGAGCACTACATGCTCTACTGCCAGAGGCACTGGGGGGTAGTCTGGCATCCCTGAAGCATCCCTGGGTCTAACTGCATCCTGTCTTTGCCTTTACACAGATGCAACTCTGGGGCTTTTGTGCTGCCTGTTATGAGGCTGTCTTACCTCAGTGCCCATGCAAGTTGATTTGGGGCACTTGTGCTCTCCTGAGCAGATCTCCAGGCTGCCCTGCAACATGGCTTCAGGCTATACTGTCTTGAGTCTGGCTGACTTCACCAGCCTCTGCTCCCAGACTGCTTCCCTACTTGCACTCGTGTCCTAGAACAGGATTGCTGTGTCCTTGCCTCCACTGTGGCAGTAGCACTGCTGGCAGCAGGCTGGGGTGGGAATGCTAACTGCTCTGCACTGTGGCTCTTTCTGCAGACCCTCGCATCGCTGATTATCCACTGATGCAGTCCCCATTCCTTGTGATGGGCATCCTTCTGGGATATGTCTACTTTGTCCTATCCTTGGGTCCCCGGCTAATGGCCAACAGGAAGCCTTTAAACCTGAAGAAGTTTATGGTGCTATACAACTTCTTTCTGGTGGGACTCTCCCTTTACATAGTCTATGAGGTGAGTTGTTGGTAGCTTGGTTGGGCAAGTGTGAAGCAGCGTGCGCAGGCTGCATGGGTGATGGGGAGCCCTTTTTCTGGCTGTTCCCTGCCCTTCTGTGCGGAACTTGATGTGCAGTGGGTGATGTGTTGGGCCTCACCCTGATGATGCTCTTGTTGCAGTTCCTGATGGCAGGGTGGCTTACTGGGTACACCTGGCGATGTGACCCTGTGGACTTCTCACAGGACCCCAAGGCCCTCAGGGTGAGTTCTCATCCCTCTCCTGGTAAGTGGGGTTGGCCTTTAGTGTTTCTGTTTGGACAGCAGGGTCACAGTTCCTGCCTTTCTGAGGCAGAGGATTTGCAGTCTCTCGGCCTGGGTTTCATGCCAGGGTAACTGTATGAAGCCCTTTGGTCACTGGGCATGTTCCGGCTGAGGCGGGTCTCTAATGTTAACCTGTTCTGTTACAGATGGTCAGTGTTGCTTGGCTCTTTGTTTTCTCCAAGTTCATTGAACTGACAGACACGGTGAGTGAGTTACTGAGAAGGCCTTGTCACCACTTGGTGGGCAGGGAGTTGGGGCCTAGTGTATTTGGGGTAGGTGCTTTTGCAGCCCTTCCAGTCTGACCTTGGTAGTGCTCTGGCATCACTGCCAAGGAGGCCACTCTGGAATGTTGCTGAGGCCACTCTTGACATGCTACAGCTCTGGAAGCTCTGGGGTGACCTAATGTGTGGTGACAGTGAGTGTAGAGGGAGGGAGGGAAGCATCGCTGAGATCAGACACTGAATTAGTGGCCCAGCCAGCTCTAGCTGCTCCCAGGGCTGCAGGTCCTTGATGCTGTTGGGCTTTCATTGCAGGTGATCTTTGTCCTGCGGAAGAAGAATGAACAGGTCACGTTCCTGCACCTTTTTCACCACTCTGTTCTGCCATGGAGCTGGTGGTGGGGAGCAAAGTTTGGTCCAGGTAAGATGGCAACTGTCTGGGTGCACAGATTGGGTGAGGTTACCCCAGCATGCTGAGAAGGGGTTTTTGGCCCTGCTGGGCTCTTAGCAGCTCTGTGTAGTGCTGATTGCTGTGGAGTATTTACTTACACTATGGAAAATCTATCTTAACAGGGGGAATGGGCTCATTCCATGCCATGATCAATTCCATGGTGCACGTGGTCATGTATTTCTACTATGGGCTCTCAGCTGCAGGACCTGCCTTTCAGAAGTACCTGTGGTGGAAGAAACACATCACAGCCATCCAGCTGGTGAGTCTGTGTGGTAGAGCAGAGCATGTGTTTGATGTGCAGGGCAGGCCAGCCCTTGTACCTTTGAAAGGTGCAGCCAGCAGCTGGAGTTGTCTCCTCTGTAGCATATTGCTCTGAGTTTTTAGCAGCTCTGCCCCACTGTGGGCCTCTGACAGCCCTACCAGCCTGGTTGGGGTGTGGATGCTGTTCAGCCTGCTGCCCCTGGGCTGTAGCCATGTTGGGAGGGTGAGAGGCATATGCTGCCCTGAGACTTGTGCCTGCCTCTTCCAGCTGCTGCTAATTGCCTCACCATAAGGACCTGTGCTTCAGACTGGGAAAGGAGTCTAGGTGTTTCCTTTAAAATAAGGTCTCTAGTGGGTTCCCTGACCTTGCTCCCATGAATAACTTGTTTTTACTCTGCCTTGCTCCCAGGCACAGTTTGTGATTGTCTCCGTCCACATCTCCCAGTATTACTTCATGCCCAACTGCCAATACCAGTTCCCCATCTTCATTCACCTTATCTGGATTTATGGGACCATCTTCTTCATCCTCTTCTCCAACTTTTGGTACCAGTCCTACACCAAGGGCAAACGGTTGCCCAGGGTGGCTCAACAAGCAGCCCAGCACAATGGTAGCAGCATCCATGAAAATGGAACTGTCACCAATGGCAAGGTCAAAGCCAACTAGAGGGTAAAACGCTCCCAGAGCCAATGAGAGCCCCGGGGCAGAGGCAGCTGGGACCTGTCCCTCTGCTCCTGGGTGCCACTAGCCAAGTCAAGTGCCTACAGACTGTTGTACCCCTGTGCCCAGTCCTGCTGTCCCCTGTCTGCATGCTCAGCCCCTCTGCTCTGAGCAGCCATGGGTCACTTCTGCTCCTGGAGGGCTTGTGCTGTTTCTCAGTGTTGCTGAGCAGAGAGGCAGCTGCCTGCATCACAGCTGTGGGGCTGCAGTCCCATTCCAGTGTTTCCAAAGGAACTTCCCCCAAGTGCCTACATCTGGCTCTTCTGCCTAGGGGCCATTTCCTTCTGAGTAGGACCAAAAGAAGAGACCGCTTCCTGTCCTGGTGCCCTCTCCTCTTCCCTGTCTCACAAGAGCCTGCGTGGATGAGCGGATTCATCCCTGGCTGCTTGCCACTGCCAGCTCATGTGTGAGTGCTCCTGCTCTACGATGCCTTGTGCCACTTTGTTCCATGCCACAGTGCTGCATGTCCCTTCTGGTCCCTGTGTGCCCAGCTTGGGAGTCCTGCCCTGGCATATCTGTGCCCAGGTGTGTCTGTGGAGAATGTAGGGGCAGTACTTATGGGACTTAAGGGCCCAGACCTGCCCAGTACAGTACACATGCCCTGTGCCTAGTACGTAGCAGGGGCTGTGACAGCCTGAAAGGCTTCCCCCACATGATAAGCCCAGGTTGCCTTGCTGTTCTTGTGCCTGGGCTGGGTGCTCAGTGTGTGCTTAAGCCACACTTACCTGATCCTCTATGGCAGCTGGTGGCTTGCTCCAGAGTGGGGAGACCGAGCTCAGCCTAGTCTTGGACCACTTCCATTCCTGTAAATTCAAGACTTGAGCAATAAGTGCCCCTAGAATCAGCTCCTGGGCTCTCCTGCTTGGGACCAGCCCTGCTCTGGCCTAGCCTAAGCACAGCAGAGGGCAGTTTTAGTGTGCTCGGCTGTGGTGCAAGAGTGAGCACCTCTTGCCTCTGTGGATCTGACTGGGCCTGGGTGAAGATGGGCTCTGCCCTTCTGCAGGGCAGTGCAGCAGCTCTCCTGGCCTGGTGCCTGTCACCTGCTCTGGCTGTAACCAAAACATGCTGATGGCCTCGAGGACGAGGTGAAGGAGCCAGGCCCTGTCAGATTGGGCTGCTCTTCTATCACAAATAAACAAACAGAAGGAGAAATGGCTCTGTCCTCTTGTTTTCTTGGCTCAGTGTAAGCAAGAGCTGTTCCAGGTGCTTGGGTCCTGCCCAGTGTGGTTGGAGGCAGGGCTGGGAGAAGCAGCTGGTGTAGCAGGTTTGTGTCAGGGGAAGAGGGTGATAGTTGTGTGCTGATGAAGCAGATGGCAGATTGTTTCCAAGTGTTTTGGTAGAGCAGGGCTCAGGGCTGGATGTGTGTCAAGGCCTCCGTTGTGAAAGTGACTCCACCCTGTCAAAAAATGGCTGGGGTGGAGTGTGGGTATGGGCTGGGCCCTGGGCCTCCTGCCCAGGAAGAACTGCTGCTTTTCAGAAATCCTGGGGATTTGAGGTATGGCAGAGCAGGGAATAGAGACCCTGGAAACTTGAGTGCTTGGGAAACAGCAGTTTGTTGCTTACTGCATCTGCCAAAGCACAAACTGCTGCTATCTGTGGATGCCTCTGCAGCATGGATCTGTGCAGGATGTAGCTCAGGTTGGTCAGAGGGAGGTTGATGTTGTTGCTGCCTTGCTTTTGCTGCAGCAGTGCATCTTTGCCTGGCTGGGCTCTGCTGTCTTTCCAACTGTTTCATTCTGGTGTCCCTTCAGTGCTGTTGGGGTGCAGGGCTGCCTTCCCCATCACACCATGACTGGGCCCCTCTTGAGTAGAGGCCAGCCTGGGTGCTGACTCAAGCCTGGGCAGAGGAGTGGGGAGCCAGCTGGGCAGCTTGTGGCTGGGAGGAATGTGTTAGAGCAGCAGCCCCCAGATTCTGCGTTTCACAGTAGGTTTGGTTGTGGGGTGGGAAGGCTTTGGTGGATGTCCAGCCAAAACCCTAGAGCAGAGCTCTGCTGATCCCACCTGGGCTGCTGTACGCCTCAAGGCCATGCTCCAAAATGTAGCAAAGCATCTTCAAGTGACTTGAACTGGTGTGATTAATCTGCCGCCACTACACGTGGGCATCGCCCTCTTCTACAGGGCTCAGTGTCCTTGTATGTATGAAGCCATAAAGTGGCACCTGGCTGCTGCACTGTGCAGTGTTCTCCCAGCTGTTGCTGCTTCTCTGGGAGTAAAGACTTGGATGAGAATTTGTTCTAGTCCATGCTGAAGTGGTGTGTAATGTTAGTTCACTGCTCAGAAGTCATCACTTCAGGAGCTGTAGGTGATGGTCCAGCTGACAGGGACCTTTTCCTGTCAAGCCTCCTTCTCCCTTCCAGCTGGCTCTTGGTAAAGACAGGACTGTCTTTGCTTTTGCCCAAAATAGTAACAATGCTTTAAACTACTTATGTTTGGTATTTTAGAATGGGCTGTTCCCTGCATGTGCTCTGCTCTCCCTTCCTCCCATTGTTCCTGTTAGCTGTGCTCTTGTATGGGCTGGCCATGGCACTTGGTAATTAATATGCTGTCATGCTGTGAACTGAATTCACACCTTATAGGGCTGTGTTTACTGGGGCTGCTGGAGCAGTGCCGACTTCCTTCCTCTGCTCCTCCTCACTCCAGGACTGTAGGGACCAGTATGGGGCCAAAGACCCTGCAACATCATTACCTTCTAGTAATGCTCAGAGGACCTTCAAGGGCTGTGTAATGTACAGCTTCTGGGGCTGGGGTATGTGCTAAGGAGAAAGAGCCTGTCCAGAGAAGCTCTTACATGGGAGTGAAAAAATTACAGCAGCTTTCAGGCATATAAAGCCCTCCTTCCAGGTCAGGGACCAGGGGACGACCAAATCAGCTGTGGCCCTACCAGGCAAGTCTATGCTAACTCCCAGCACCAAAGTGCAGGGGTGTGGGGCAGGGCTGCTACACCAACAGCACAGCTCTGGGGAAGAGCCCAACCTTGCATCTGGGTTCCTGCCTGCTTCCTCATTAGTTACAGCTGCTGCCCTAGGATTTGTGTCTGAAGAGGGAGAGCTCCTTCCTTGGACCTCCTGTGATCTTTCCCAAGTGGCCAAATGAGGATGCACCAGCAGCCCTGCTGGAAAGTGCTGGGCTCAGCTGCTGTTGTTTGAGGCTGTGCCCCCCATATCAGCTGTGTGTGGGGGCATCTTCTGGTGGGTGTGGTTGCACCCTCGCTGGCCTTGGCACAGCGAAAGTTGGTGCTGCCACTGGTCACCTTTGAAGGTTCCAGCTGGTTTAAAGCTCAGGAGGCAGAGCTGGTGCTAGGTACAGTGTGGTACTGTGCTGAGGGGAAGGTGAAAACAGTTAATAATCTATCCTCAGCTAATCACTGAGGGCTGATGGGAGGCACAGGCTTTGTGGAGCTGCTGTGCACAGGCCAAGGTGCTAATCAGCTGTGCAGTGTCCCCAGCAGCCCGTGGCAGTGCTGCTGTAGCTGAAGGACTGGCTTGATGGATCTGGTGCAGCCCCACAACCTCAGACACTGTGGCTCCACCATGCAGAGCAGTATGGTTGAGCTGGCTCTTGCTCGGGTCAGGTAAGGGCTCAAATATGTTCCGTGCAACTTGCTCCAGTACAATTCAGCCTGGAAAAAATGCCTTTTTCCAAGTGCAGAGCTTGACTCCCGTAACAAATGTCAGCTGAGCCCTGGTGCCTGCTTCTCTGCATGAAGCCTCAGCTAGGCACCAGGGCTTCCTGTCAGCAGGAGGGGAAGACAGATCGGAGTTGTTGGAAGAACACGTCACTAAGGGCTGAGTACAGGGTTGGTGGTGCTTTGCGTGCTCTTGCATGACATCCCGGCTGGCTGTGGCAGTCTAAACTAACCTTTTGTTTTGCATCAGGCTTTATGCCAGTGCCAGCCCCTTTCTGGCCTTTGGGATGATTACAGCTGTTGCTGTATGTTTTCCCCCCTCCTTTTTTTTTCCCCAATAGCAATTCAATACTAAGCTCACTGCAGAAGTAGATGTTCTACTCCAGCACCCTAAGCAGGCAGTGATGGCTGCCTGTAGCTGAACAAGACGAACTGAAGGTTGCCTGTAGAACCACAGTAAGGCCCAGGTGGTCTTGAGACACGACACAAGAGAAACTGGGGCCGCAGACATGCTGTGCTTTCAGCTGAGCCTGTGGTGGAGCTGGTGTGCGTGTAGTCAGCATCTGGATGGGGGAGGTGACATACCAATCGTAGCTGGGACAGAAACAGAAGTACAGCCCTTGCACAGCATCCTTCTGCTAGGCTGTGCTAGGCTCAGGCTGCATGTAAACTGGCCCTAGAGAACAAAGGCTCCAGCCCTTGCCCAGCTCCCCAACCTCATGGAGGAAGGATTTAGTTCTGGAAGCCATGCTTTTTCTTCCATCATATTCCATTAAGAAAAAGTCAAGTTAAGCAGTTTATTAACATTTAAAATACTGTACAGTGTGTAAACCACATATCCCTCTCCCCACAACAACCCAATACTCTCAGCGGATGCTCTGGTGAATAATGCTGCTTTTGGCACTGTTTGCCTTCTCTTTCTCCTTCTTCTTTATGGGGTCCATCTCAAAACAGCGCCAGAGCCGCAGCGTTTCATCAGCAGCTGCCGAGGCTACTGTTGTACCATCAGGGCTCATGGTCAGGTTCAAGATTCTGGCAGTATGACCTGAGGAGGAAGAGTGTGCAGTCAGGGCTGAGCTGATCAGGACATGCCCATTTACTCCTGTATGCTCCCATGAGCCATGCCAGCTTGCATAGCTGTCCCCCCACTGGCTGTGGCAGCATGAATTCAGACCCCAAGCATATGTTCAGAGCAATGGTGTTTCTTCTACAGGCCATGAGTGTGCCTTGCCCCTGGATACCATCCTGTATCAGTGATGCTGCAGGCTCAAACCAAGGATCGCAGCTGCCTTCAATTTCTGAACAGCCCCCCTCCTGCCCCAGCCCTGTCCACCTACCTTGCAGCTCTGCGACCTTGGTCATTGTTGGATACTTCCATAGAACGAGCTGATTCTGTGCAAAGCCATGGCCTGAAACGAACTCCTTGTAGTTTGTTGACCACAGGATAGAACAGACCTGAGAAGAGGCAGTAACACGAGTAAGACAAGCTGCTTATGCTGATGCTCACCACTCAGAGGTGAGCATGATCCCCTCCTTCCCCATGCCTCTGGGCCTGAGGAGCCAGCAGCTCTGTGTAGGTGTGCTGCCAGAAGGTGTTTGTCTCCCAGCTGATGTTCATGTCTCACCTGGGAATGGGCATCAACAGTACTGAGGCAGGCGCCAGAACACACGTTCCAGATGCGGATATGTCTGTCACTAGTGCCACCTCCAGTGGCTAGAACATTCATCTGCCACGGGCACCACGCCACAGCCTGAAAGAGAAGAGTTCATTTTAAGACATGCAAAAGGCAACCTGTACCTAGCCAGTGCTGCCCGTCTGCCTTGCACACAGACATCTGCCCCTGGCAGCCCTGTGCTCACCTTGACAGCACCCTGGTGCTGAGTGAAGGTCTGTACAGGAGCAAAGTCTCCACCACCCCCTTGGGTGCATGGCCAGACATTCACCAGATTGTCATTGCCACCACTGGCCAGGTAGCGGCCATCTAGAGACCATTTGAGTCCGCACACCTCCTGTGTGTGGCCAGCAAGGGTGGCCACATGATGCTCAGCTACTCGGACATCATGGTGATGGATGTGGCCAGTCCGTGCCCCACTGCGGAGAGAAGATTTGCAGGGTCAGGCTGACATGTTTTCACCCAAATCCATTTTTGTTGTTGCAAGACTGCTGTACCTGCCACTGCGTTTTAACTGGTGTTACCAGCAACACTGGTCTACTGGTGTGAGTCAAACAGCCACACAAGCTCTTTACAACTTCAGCACAAAGTGCAATACACGAGAGGCCTTCTCACAGTCCCACCGGAAAATGCTGAGTAAGAATCCCAAGCCAGGACAGAAACTTCTCTCTGCCATTGGTAACCCACACCATGCATGAGGTATAGGAATTTGCAACAACTGGCAACTGCCCTTGACCCACCTATCACCACCCACTGCTTTACCTGGAGAGGATGTAGCTGTTCCAGCTGAGGGTTCCCACACGGGCACAATGGCTGGTCATGTTTCGGAGACGTTTCTGCTGCTGAATGTCCCATAGCTAGAGAGGCAAAGCAATGAGTTCTCCAGAGGAAACCCGATCCTGTTGCTATGCCCTAGGGACCTCACTGCACAGGCTCTGGCATTCAGCCTTCTCAGTATGGGAGCAAAGAAAATTTGTATCTCATGACTATTGCACAGATGTTAACACCACTTATCAGAAAATCCCCAAACCAAACCTTGCCTTGCATGCTGCACTTGGCTAGGGACAGTTCCACCCCACATCAGGCAAGACAAGTCAGGTGCATGTCATCCTTCCTCTGCTAGCCAAGCTTTTGTCCCCAGGCCCCACAGCTCTGTCAATCCCTAGACAACACCTCTAGTTTTAGTCCTGCATTCACCTGGACCTCAGCACTACTTGTGCCAACAGCAAGGTAGTTTCCTTCTTTAATCCATGACACAGAGGAAATGTAAACATCTGGATGCTCCATCTGCAGCAGCTGGATAATCTCCCCAGAAGCATGATTCCACAGATAAACAGAGTTGTCCAGAGCCACTGCCAGGAAGTTCTGGGAGCTCCAGTCGATGAGATTCAGATCTACAATTTGAAAGAGCAATGCAGGTCACACAATGCTTACCTAGAGAGCCCTGCCCTTCACCCGTGCTGATGCAGCAGGTGTGTGTGTACACATGTGCATGCACACACGTACAAGTAAGGGGCAGCCTTCTGGGTTGCCACTGTGCCCAGCTCGTGGGGTCAGGTACCCTGCTCCAAGTCACCTACACAGTGCCCTAGACCACTGTTCCTGTAAGGCTGCACAGGGACACTCCGGAAGCGGTCTGTGCTAGCCTGGGTGCATAAAATAATACAAACAGCCCAGTTACACTGTCTCAGGAACAGCAATCTGGTGCAGAATGTTCTGGATGCCCAGCACTCAACACTGCAGCCTACTTACAGTAGTCATTGCGGATCTCTGGTGCATCCAAGATCCGATCTGGCATTGAGGGAATGTATCTGCTATTCTTCCTGCTGGATCCAGGCGTCATTTTCTGACTGTAGAGCACTTTCAGATTATTCTGATAGCCTGTGTGCAGAGGAACAGGTTTGTTGACCTGAGTTAGTTTCCTCCCAGCTGAGTGTTGCTTGCCCAACTAGGAATCCCTTGGAGTGAAAATAAAGTCATAAGAGATACGCTCACAGGAGTGCAGTGTGCTAACATCACCGGCAGGATGAACTGCTGAACCAAGGTGAGCTACAATTTCCTCATTCATGGAAACAAGTTTAACAAACACTTGGGTTTTTGTATCCCATTATGTTTAGTTACAGTTAAGCTAGATAGTGCACAGCAGAGAGTTTGAAGTTCTTAGAGACCTCACGAAGGCTTGCCACCTGCAGTACACATGAGCAACTGGCAGTCATTGCAACCTTCCTAAATAAATTCACTGTAAATTATGCCTTCCCTCAACCTCAGGAACCCTAAGAAAGGAGACTCCAGTGTGTATAGCTCTCAGAAGCCAGTTGATCTCTCCTGTGACCACACAGAGGACCTCTGTGTTGCTGTTCCCCTCACCAGATCTCCCCCACTGATTCAGCTCACACAGATCTTTACCATACCTTCTGGAGCATTCTGCGGTTTTCCACTGAGGCGGAGGATCTTCGCCTCTTCTACATCAAAACCATTCAGATTCACTGCCCAGGCTTTCTGTTGCTCCTACGGAGACAAATCACCCTCAGTGCGATGCATTTGAAACACAACCCCCACACTGCAGTTAAAACAAACACCTAAGCCCCCTTCTCTTAGAATCAAGAGGTGTACAACTGTGCTGCAAGGGTCAGCCACAGACAGGCAGGTCAAAGTAGTTTTTCCTCAGACTTTTGCACATTGTCCTCACATTTTCACACACTGGCAAATTCAGTGTCGTTGCCAGTGGGAGAAGCCACAGCCACAAGTGACCGAATGCTTCATAAACAGATTTCAGAACACAGTGTAAAACATTCCAGAATTGTTCCCTGTGTAGGCATTGTCCTAGAATAGCTGCCACCAGCAGTTTCACTTTGCATAGGCCCACAGCTTTGTGTTTTTGTTGCCTGCTGTATTTTAAAGCTTCATTGGTCAAAAGCTAAATTTTGGGTACCAGAAGCAGCATAGGCTAAAGTGCGTGGCAGTCTCTACAGCTTTAATCTCATCCCAGGCTCCTGAAGCCCAGAGCTCAAACTAGTGATGGCTGGGGCTTGTCAGTCCCATGTGTCCACTTAATAGAACCTATAGTTTACTTCTCTGTAAAGGGGCAGGAAGGATTAGGTGTTTGGTAGTGGTTGCTGAAGTATTTTTAACTTAGCAATACACTCACCTTCTTGGTAGGTGATTCCTCAGCAGGGTCATTCTCTTTGGTTAGGAGGAAATTTGCCATCTCCATCTGCATAGTGCTGCGATTGGGAATGTAGCGATCCCCCCCAGCCTTTGTGGGGGTGTTTTGAATTTTGGATCCAGATTTACCTGCATTCGCATATGAAAATACTGTCTTCAGCTATTTAACAGCCTGTATTAGAGCTTTCACGAGAGCAAACCCAGCACTCTTCCACATCACACCCACCAGACAAGTTCTAGACAAGCAGGACTCTGAGATCTCATGTCACCCACTCACAACTAACTTGTATTTTCTCCCCTGTCCCCAAGCTCTGGTTAGGGGCAGGAGACAACTCCTTGGGTCTGGTGCAACAGTTCCAGAGTCCACAGATAAGGGGAGGATGCAAAAACACTGTCGCAGCACGTGAAGCTGTCAGCTGACAGTCCTGCCCACACTTGTCCCAATGTGCAGCTGTGCCAGCAAGGCTCAGCTGGGGGATTAGCAGTTCGCCAGCCCCAGTGCTCAGAGCTCTGCCCTCCTCATGGTGAGGAGGAGGTGGGTGATTGCCAGGAGCACAGCCCACCTGCTCCTGCCTAACCAGCAAGCCGGTGGGGCAGCGTGGCAGGGAGCCCAGGGCCTCATGGCTACAGACAAGCAGCCTGAGCGAGGCTCCCGCACCCAACGTCTGCCGCTGGCGGCCGGCGCTCACCGGGTGTCTTGGACGGCGTCTTGCTGGAGCTGTGGGAGCGATTGGCCGGCTTCATGGGCGACACGCCGACGGGGCTGGGCCCGGGGCCGCTCTCCTTGGCCTTGCGCTGCCATCGCGCAGGCGGCGCGTTCGGGATCGGCGTGTCCAGCTTCAGCAGCCCATGCAGGTCCGCCTCGAACAGGAACTGCGCCATGGTCCTGCGGGCGGGCGGCGTCAGCCGGGCCCACGGGGGCACCGCCGGGGCTGCAGCCTGCTCCGACAGGCCCCGCGGGCCTCCCCACCACCGGACCTTCTTCCAAGCCCTCCGGCCGTTCCTCGGGGTCCTCCCCACCACCGGACATCCCCCACTCTCCCCAACCGCTCCTCGGGGCACTTTCCATCAGCCGACACCCCCTCTCTCCGCTCGTCGGAGGCCCTTTCCATCAGCCGACACCCTCTCCACCCGCTTCTCGGGATTCTCTCCGTTAACGGACATTCTCCCTTACCCTCGTCCGCTTCACCACAGCCTCCCCTGCTCTAAACTGCGCCTCAAGGCACCGCCCCGGCCCCATCTCACTCTCACCTCCGCCGCGCCGCCG
>VZTD01002086.1:8658-73752 GCA_013397725.1 Rhagologus leucostigma | reverse complement strand
TTTAAACGGCGCGCGGACGGGCCCGCGGTTGGCCTCTTCAAACCCAACGGCCGCGCGCTGCCAGGCGACGGCCTCGCGACGCAACGCGATTGGCTGAGCCGCGGGGCGGGGCGATCCGCCGGTGCAGTTGGGGGCGGGATTGGGGCGGGGCGATCCCGGGTGAGGGGGCGGGGCCATCCCGGGAGCAGGGGCGGGGCCATCCGGGACCGGGGGCGGGCCGGCGAAGGAAGGACCAGGCGGGTGTTTGAGTGGGGATGGGCGTTTATGGCGGGGCGGGGGCGGTCGCGGCTGCCCGCGGCTCCCAGTCGCTCATGAGCAGGTAGGACTGGTTGGCGATGTCGGTGCTGGACAGGCGGCCCCCAGCGTGCTGCGGCGGCGGGCCCGCCTCGCCCCGCGGACCGGGCAGCACCTCCAGCAGGCAGGGCAGGACGGCCTCCTCCGGCGGCTGCTTGTCGAAGGCGCTGGCCTGGGGGTACACGGAGTGGACTCGGTGGGGCTGCCCTTCGAGCTGCCCCGGGAGGAGCTGAGCCGCCCTGCCCCAGCCCCTCACCTGGTCGTGTTTGCTGCTCTCCTGGAGGAAGCTGCCCAGAGCGCGGTGCAGGTCAGGAACGGGCGGCCAGAGTTTCTGCTTCACGTTGCTGGTTACGGAGGAAGGGGCACCGAAGGTAACCCCAGACTTGAGGTGCCCTGATGCCCCCGTGCAAGGTGCCCAGGCTTTGGTGCTGGGCCCCCCCGCCTGCCCCCGGCACAGCCCTTTACCTGTAGAGGGAGGGGAAGGTGCACCGCAGCCCCAGGAGCACTGCTAAGAAGAGCAGCGGCACCACCGTAACACTGGGGATGAGCCAGCCTGCATCGGAGGAGGAACGCTGGAACTGTAGCCCTTCCCAGACCTACCAACGCCGAGCCCTTCACAGCCCTGTCACCCTCTGCCCCGTGCTCCCCATTTCCAGACTCTCTGTCTCCTGCCGTCAGCCGTGTGGCTCCTGTGGCCGCAGCCTCCACCCCTGCCCTGTCCCTTACCCGCATCATCCATGGCATCAACCACGACAGGTTTGGACCAGGCGCTCCAGCTGCCCTGGTACCACGGCCCGCCGGGCTGGGCCCGCACCTGGGCGTGGTAGCGGGTGCCTGGCCGTAGGTCCAGGACTTCTCTCCTAGCTGCTCGTGGAACCTGCAGGACCTGCGGGGCAGAGCCGAGCTGGAGGCATGGCTGCTGTGGGGTGGCCGAGGAGCCAAGAGGAGGCTCTGGCTTGCCTGACCCCGTGCCTGGCATGTGTCAGCAGCGCAGGTGGGCAGGGCTGCTTGGGGTGTCCTGGCCAGGCCTTACCTTCCAGTCATGGCTGTTCTCCATGGCATAGCGGACCTGGTAGTCCAGCTGCTCTGCCAGCACCTCCAGGGGCGGCAGCCACTGCAGGCTCAGCTGGCCCTGCGACACTGTCGCCTGCACAAGCTGTGGGGCATCTGTGAGCACTGTTGGTGTTGGGGACAGGCATGTGTCACTCCTGTGAAATGGGACGTGGGACGCCATGTCCCCTTGTGAGCCAGGCAGGGGCTGTGGGGGCACTGGGACTCACCAGC
Source organism: Rhagologus leucostigma (assembly GCA_013397725.1). Classification (NCBI taxonomy): domain Eukaryota; kingdom Metazoa; phylum Chordata; class Aves; order Passeriformes; genus Rhagologus; species Rhagologus leucostigma. Next base: position 72,174 of record VZTD01002086.1, on the reverse strand, counting down.
CTGGTGCAGCCAGAAGGGCTCCTTGAAGTAGCTGAGTGTGGGCAGCGTGTGGGTCCGTGTGACATTCACCAGGACAGAGATGGCACTGCCAGCCCTGGGTTGGAAGGTGCAGGCGTGGGTGGCTTGTGTCCCCCTGCTCACCTCCTCGCACTGTTGCCAAGTATCTTCCCTGTGGGAGGAGTAGGGAGCCAGTCAGTCCCACTAAAACATTCCCACAGCCAGCATTCCTCCTGCACTTGCTCAGGAAAGCTACTGCTGCCTGAAGTCGGAGGTACAATGTGGCCAGGGAGAGGTGGTGAGGAGGTATGAGGTTGGTGGTGGTAGGGCAGGACAGAGCAGGGCATGGGCAGGTGGCCCAGTGTGGGATATTGGGACACAGCAGGACCAGTGGTCCCTGAGTGCCATATGCCTGCCATGCCCCTTACCTTGTGCCAGCCCTGCTTGGAGGTGGCCGGTAGAAGAGCTGGTGGGAGCTGTGGGGCTCTTCAGGGTCCCAGCTCCACTCGCAGCGCACCTGCCGCAGGTCAGGGGTGCTGCAGCACAGCCCGATGTCTCCTGGGCAGGCAAGAGCCAGGGAAGGAAGGCAGCTGCTTCCCCTTGGTCCCCCAAAACTTGGGTGTTGCACCTCACCTGCAACAGGACCCCCACCCCCTGCAGCCCCAGGCATGGGTGCCTCCCTGCTGTTCCTGCCAGCACCCCTGCAGAGGGGATGGCTGCTCACCGGAGGAGTGGGGTGTCTCCGCAGCCACTGCCTGCGACCAGGGCCCCCAGACGCCGTCCATGGAGGTGCCGTCGGGCTTGCTGCGCACCTGGATGTGGTACCTCACCCCTGGCAGCAGGCCCCGAAGGACCACCCACGTGTTGGCCTGAACCAGCCTCTGTAGAGAGGAGCCAGGCTGAGGACCAACTGCAGCCCGCAAACCCCCTGCCCATCCCTGACCCCTCTGTGTACCTGCCCCACTCCTGGAGAGGCTGCCCCGGCCCTGGGTGTGTGGGTGGTGACAGTTGACTGGATGGAGGGGTCACCGGGATTCAGCGTGGTGCTGCAGGGCACCCCTGGGGAGCTGGCAGGGCAGCACCGCACGTCATAGAGGAAGAAGTTCGGGAAGTCAGCGAGTGGTGGCTGCCACGACACGCAGAGCTGCCCCACAGCCCCAGCCCAGCGGGCCGTGATGTTCGCTGGGGGGGCAATGAGACCTGAAGGGAACATGCCAGGGTGTTTGCCCTCCTGCGGCAGTGCCGGTCTGGGCAAGGCCTGGTCCTGCTGGGGGACACCTGGAGGTGCCCCGCAAGGCTGCCTCTGTGCCCAGCATACAGGGCTCAGGGTGTTGTCGGCCCCCGTGGCAGGCAGGAGGTCAGGGGACCCAGGTCTGGGCGTCTGTCCTGTTGTCACAGGGTGTTGTCCAGTCAGAGGGACTCACCTACTGCATCCACGCTGAGCTCCCGCCGATACTTGGTCTGGTTTGTGGTGGCATCCAGCACGCAGAGGTGGAGCTGGGTGAAGAGCCGCACGTCCTGGCTGGGGAAGACACAGACATGTCGCTTCCCACCAGCCCCGTGGTGCCACGTGGAGACGACACACGCTGTGGGCATATCCCTGAGGAACGGAGAGCAGGATCTTGCGGCACCTCACGCCTGCCTCGGGCCAAGCTTGAGGAGAGGGGATGTGGGGCACAGCACTGAGACCTCGGTGTCACCAGCTCCTTTCCCATGCCACCATCCACTGCAGGGCACCATCCCCAGGGGACTGAGGGACGGCCAAGGCCCCAGCCCGGCTGTAGGGTGTGCAGTGGCTGCTGTGTAGCTCCCGTAAGGCTCTCCATCTCCCCTTGCAGCTAGGAGCCACTGGGATGGCACAGATTGCTGTGACACGCTGACCTTGCTGCTCTCTGTGCAGCAAGGAGGAGGCTGGGCTGTGTCCTCACCATCTCCTACCTGCTGTACCAGTAGTAGAAGTGGCACATCCCAGTTGTTGTATCCTCGTTCTCATCCCAGAAGCAGGTGAGGTCCTCAAAGGAGCGGGAGAAACAGAGGATGTCCTCGGACACACCTGCTAGCAGTGCAGCATCTGGGAAGAGTGTGGGCATGAAGGAGCCCCTGGGCACAAACCCATCCCCACCCCACCTGCTTCCTCCTGCCCCATGCCCGCTGGCACCCGGGGCAGCCTGAGCATGGCCGTGGCACAGCTGCTCCGCACCAGCTTGGTACACTGGCGAGGGACACGGCACACATGCTGGCTGCTGGCTTGCACTGGGGCCCTGGCTGGTGCAGGGCTCCCCCCGGCCCCACCACGCCCCCCTCCTCAGAACACGAGGTCCTTGAGGACAAACAAACATCCCGAAATAGCCGTGCGGTCGAAGGGGAGCTCAGGGCCCAGCGATCAGGGGGAAGCACCCCTGCCCTGCTCATGCCGGAAGGTGTGCGGAAGTGAGATAAGGACGAGCAGCACCCCAGGGAAAGCGAAAGGGTCTGGGGGCTGGTGTGGGGGCATGTGGTCCTGAACAGGGGGGGATGCCCAAACCCCTGCCCAGGGACTGTCCTGGGGGCCTGTGGGTTTCTCTGCCCACCCCTCAAAACCATGCTCCCTGTCATTGAATGGACAAGCTGGAGCATCACACCCTGCAGGATCTCCATCCAAAGCACCGATGGCTCTGCTGACACAGGGGTGCCTGCCCCTGTGGTCGTGGAAGAGGGGACAGCCCCAAGATGCAGATGTGTGATGCACAGGGGTGGTCTTGCTGCCCCCAGCATTGCTTCAGCAGTCCCTTCTCCCCCACTCCCTCTGCCCTGGGACCCACTCCAGCCCTCTTCCTCCTGCTCTTCCTACTGGCATTTGCTGCCTTCCCAGGGGTTGCCCCCAGCTTCGGGACCCTACAAGCCCACTGCTAATGTCTGCTCCATTTGCTGAGTGTATCCATTCTCTGCTACACACCCACTGCACTGCCAGCTGAGCCCACCCTGGGCAAAGAACGGGCACAGTTCCCAAATGTCCGTGCCAACTTCTTGGTATCCTTCTTCTCGCCCTGTCCCTTCTCTTGCCCGGATCCCTCCAGCCCTGCTCCTCATTTCCCAGCCCTGTGTTGCCTTCTTCCCCCCGCCCATTGTCCCATCTCCCCCACAGCCCCCCCACCTGTCCTTTCCTTTTTGCCCCCCATTACCCCACTCCAGGCCTCGTGCTGGCTCCATGACCTCACCCAGCTCCAAGCACGAGGAGATGAAGGGGCCAGGTCCCAGCAGCTCGGTGGCACAGGGACCCATGGCATCGGTGGGAGGCCACCCTGGTCCTGTGGGCTACCAGAGCATCTTTGCTGAGCACAGGCCATTTCTCAGGAAGGGCAGATGCCCAGCTCTGCAGCCCACACCAGCCATGCTCGGGCAGTGCTGCCAAGCCAGTGGAGGGCTCAGGGCACAACAATTTTGTAGAGGCTATGGGCAGAAAGAGGATGAGCCCAGCCCTAACCCTCTGCCTCTTTCTGAGTCCCACTGCCCCTATGGGAGTGACTCAAAATCTGCTCCTGAGCCTGTCCTGGCCAGAGACCTGGGGTGGGGCTGGAGAGACAAGCAGGAGATCAACAGGGTTTTATTCAGTTAATGCTTTTTATGGTGTTACAGAAAGTTCTAGAGGGGCTGAAGAGGCTCTCAAAGAATGCATGGAGAAGCCTGAAAAGAGACAAAGATGGGGAGTGGCTCCAGCAGGTGCAGCGAGCCAGACTGAGGCCAGCTATCAGCTAAGATGATGGTGCCAGGCGGGACAGTAACATCACGGCAAGGCTGGCGCGGGAGCACTGGGGTTAGCCTGGAAGTGCCACTGCATTGCCCATGGTGCAGAGCTGTGCCATCAGATGTTAACTTGAGTCTCGCTCAAACCCTCATCACATCATAACTCTGAGAACTTCTGATGAGTGGAGAGCCCCTCTGCTTACCTGAGCAGGACTGGGAGCACCAGGCTGCCATCCCCGGGGGCCACCCACAGGCTGCCAAGCTCTGCTCGCAGAGAGCATGGATGTTCCTTTACTCCTAACATCTCAGGGTGTCCTACAGGTGAGAAGGGCACTCCATTGCTCGCCCTGAACACCCCCTGCACACCCTCCTGGAATGCCCCCTTCCCAATCCTGTAGATTTTGGCTGCTGTGAGGTGCTTGCTGCCCACACCTGGCATTCTAGCTCCTCTCTGGCCCATCCTTTGGGGGAGAAAATAGCCCCAAGGACCTACCTTGGGATGTCACTGGCTCAGGGGCTGACGGCGGGCTGCGGAGGCTGAACAGGATGGCAGGGAGCAGTGAGAGCTGCCAGACCTGGCACAGGCAGGCTGCCATCCTGCAACCTGTGTGCCGGGGCCGCACGTGCCGCACTCGGCCCTTGCCAGTGTCCTGGGAGCTGCTGCGGCTCCTCCGGGCGATACCTTTATCTGGGAAGTGGTGGCTGTGCAGCTCAGGAAGCCTGGCTGGGGGCGCCCCCCTCCCCACCACCAGCACTTCCCTGTGCCTGAAACCACTGTGCCACAACCCCTCTGCCGCCGGCCGCAGCGCCAAGAGAGACTGCTCCTATCAGATAGGCGGCATGTCCTGCCCTTGTGGCTACTGGCATGCTGGGAGGATGGGGTAGGAAGAAAAACAACCCCCGAGAAACTAGGGAGGCCCCTGTGTGGGGCAGGGCAGGCTGTTGGGGCTGCTGCCACATGGGAGCATGGGATATGGGGCAGCTGATCTGCCTCCCTTGTGCCCTGTGCCGCCTGGCACCGGTGCACTCCAGGTCTGCTCTGCCAGCCGCACCGTCTCTGTGGCTGGGAGCAGAGCTGCAGGCACAGGGGGCACTGGCAGAGCCCACAGCGGTGCTGGTGGTGGTGGTACAGGAGCAGGGCCACCACAGTGAGGTCCCACAGTCACGCTCAACCTCGTGCCAGTCCACTACCTCCGCTTGGCACAGATGGCTGGAGGGTCTCCCACCCTGCCAGGGCACAGCACCGTTGCGCAGCCCCGGGGGGCACCAGCCAGGGCACAAGGAGTCACTGGCACGTGTCCCCAGTGCACCAAGGCCAGGTTTGCTTCTTCATGCCCAGCAGCTGGGGACAGCACCAGAGGCACTGAGGGGAGACAGGAGCAGCCAGCCCCAGCTTGCCACGGACGAATTTTGTCAAAAAAAGCAGAAAGACCTAGGTGTCCTAGCAGGACTGGTGACACTGCCCCAGACACAATTCCCAGATGGGAGCAGAGGAGGTACAGAGGCAGTGGCACATGTCAGGCTGTTTGTGAGGGCCAGTCCCCATCACTGGTTCATTGGGGACCTCGGGGATGGGGCAGAGAGGCTGCTCACTAACAGCTGCACTTGACACCAAAGAGCACTGGAGGCCAGAATGGAAAATCAGAATGGTATTGACTGGGTTCAGAGACCTTCTGGGGATAAAAGGCTCTTGCCCAGAAGGACAATGCAAATGCCCCTGTCTCCAGCTGGGATAACAGGCTCCACAGGAGCCGCTCTTGCTTCTCGTGGGACTACAGAAGATGGATGGACAGAGAGCTGGATGGCATGTCCAGGGCTGAGCAAGCTGAAGCCAGCAGAGGTGAAGCCCCCCACTGTCAGGGTAACAAACAGCAGCAGTGCAGGTGAGGGACCAAAGCCTGGGACAGGAGCTGCTGCAGGAGGGTCAGCACAGAGCCCAGGTGATCCTCGAGGGACGGGCACGTGAGGATCACCCTGGCAGCACATGTTTGAGCAGGCTGGTCAAACACAGCTGTCACTTTGCCAGATGTGGGAAGTTACCTGATGGCTCGGCACAGTGCTGGGAGGTGCCAGCTGGCCAGGGTGGGAAGGGTGTGGAGTTGCACAGCTCCACAGGACCCAGCTGTGGGAGCGGGGCCATCCCTTTGAAGAGCAGCCAACCGAGAGGAAGCTGCAGGAACAATTTTCAAGCATGCAAGAGGCAGCTGTGCAAAATAAGGACATAGTCTGTTCTCCATATCCCTTTGGGGACAGGACCAAATCTTAAATTGTGTGTGTGTGTGAAAAGACCCCAGTTGGATCCTAAGAAAACCCATCTCCATGGAACAATGAGACCCGGGACTTGTCTGGGAATGCTGGGACATTCCTGGGGATTATCAGAGGACCCCAGCGGGAACAGGATTCCGAAGAGTGCCCACCATAGCAGCAGATCACTGGGCCCCCACATCCTGTTCCCCAGTGCTGTCAGTGGGGCAGAGCTGGGTCCCCACCAACACTCCTCTGGACCCGGCTGTGGCATGATCTTTATTGTCCATAAGGCAGAGCTGACACCTCCGAAGGGCCGCTGCAGAGCTGGAGGCTGTGCACAGCCAACAGTGTCCCTTTGCACCTGCCGGCGTGGCCCCATGCCATGCCAGCAGCGCTGCTCACAGCCCCCCGGCACCACTTCAGGCCCAGAGCACGCCGAGAGCTGCAAGGCGGGCAGCTGCTGTGTTGCTGCTTCCTCCTCTTGCCCCAAAGCTTGAGCATTTGTGTCCGTGGGCTTAGGCAGCATCCTGGCTCCTGAGGGAGGCCCCCTCCTGCCTGCTCTGCTGCAAGCACCCTGCTGCTGCTTGTCCTTGGGGGCCATCCCAGCGTGTCCCCAGCGGCGTGGGGCTGTCGGTAGCTGGCACCATGCCAGGGAGGGGATGGCACAGTCCTGCTGTGGGGAAGGCGCTCTTGGGAAGAGGCACCAGCATTTGGCTGCTTGGCCCTGGAGCGGGACGAGCAGCCCCGTGTCCCCACAGCACTGTTCCAGCAGGCTGCGGCCAGCGTTGCCCCTCTGAGCGGTGCCAGCGCAGCCTCACGCCTCCTCGGCGGTGGCATCAATCCCCGCGTAGGTGAAGTTCTCGAACAGGGCCATGTTCACGTAGGCCTGTGAGGGAACCCCAGTTAGGAGCCAGTTGTGAGTATGTCCACATCTACCCGTCCCCACTAGCATGCTCACAGCAACTGTGTCCTGTTGCCTCCCCACACCCAAAAAGTGATACTGGGGTTAACCCTCACACATGATCACACAGGGGCTGCTGGCTGTCCATCCTCGAGCCCCAGGGATGCTCCAGCATGTGGAAAAGCCCTGCGTCCTGTGGGCATCCCTCCCACTGAGCCACTAGCACTTACCTTTCTGGCCTCCAGCATGCGGATGAGCTGCATGGAGATCTGGGCGAAGGGAGGGCGCTCATAGGGGCGGTCGCGCCAGCACTGCCGCATCAGCTCGTACCTGGAGGAGGAGAGTCGGGGGCGGCTCAGGGCGCACAGGAGGAGAGGGGACAGAAAAGCTCTTTGTGGGAGATGGGGGAACCAGGCGGGAAACTAAAGCCCAGGAAAAGTGTTTGCGATATGGGACCCCAACCCATCCCTCAAGCCACAATGCAGAGGCAACCAGGCAGAAGCTACCGAAAGTCGGTGCAAGCCCTGTGGGCAGCGGGGTTAGCAGGACGTGGGTGCCACCATCAGCCGGGGCTCTGTAAGAGGCTCTGTCCACTTACACCTCGTCGTCGCAGTTGCGCGGCTTCTCCATGCGGTATCCCTGGGGCAGCTTCTCGTAGAGCTCGGCGCACGTCATCCCGCAGTACGGTGTCCCCCCTACAGCCAGAGACACGCAGGGGCTGAGGAGGTGACAGTCCCTAGGGTGTTCCCCCCGGGGCTCCAGGATAACCAGACCTCCAGGGGCCTGAGTGAAGGCAGGGGACAGAGAAGAGCCTTACCCAAGCTGACAATCTCCCAGAGCAGGACACCGAATGACCACCTGAAAGGGGAGGAGCTGAGGCTGTGACAGAGTGCCCAGCTGTGCCCCGCTGATGGGCACGGGGCAAAGCCCAGGGTGGAACAGGCAGCCAGAGCTTGGGCTGAGCCAGCGGCTCCACAGGGAGATGCACCAGCATCAGGTCCTGCCCTTGCAGCACCCAGAGCAATAGCATTGCCTCTCTGACTGCGCCAGAGAGGGGTGGAGGGGCCACAGCCATGTCCCAGCCCGGTGCCCCTGCCTGCAGGACTTACACATCGCTCTTGGTGGTGTACACGCTGTAATTGAGGGACTCGATGGCCATCCAGCGAACTGGCAAACGGCCCTGGGGAGAGAGAGCCACCATCAGGGCTGGGGGGGTGCCCCCTGGGCGGAAGACAGCTGTGATCCAGCCAGTCCCACCATGGTGCGTTGGTCACACTGATGGTGGGCATCCTGCCCACCACATTGGTGCAGGCCCCGTGGAGATGTTTCACTCCTGCCTCACCATTGTCTTCTTCACATAGACCTCTTCCCCTCTGGAGAGGCCAAAGTCAGCAATTTTGGAGGCCAGGTTTTCTCCCACCAGGATGTTTCTTGCTGCCAGGTCCCTGTGAATGAACTGAAAGGGAAGAGCAGTTAGCAGGAGCCACACGCTCCCTCCTGCTGGCCCCAAGGACCTCATGCCCCGATGGTGAACACCCAGGCCCCAGGGGAAGGGTGCTCTGAGAGGCTTGCTGGGATGCACCTGCTTCTCACTCAGGTACTGCATCCCCTTGGCCACGTCTGAAGCAAACTGGAGGAGCTGCTGGGATGTGAGGGTGGAGGCCGTGCCGTGCTCCTTGGCAAAGGCTGGGTCTGTCTCCAAGACTCGGCTTTTGCGAAGGAAGTCGAGGAGGTTTCCATATGGAGCATACTCAATGGCGATGTACAGGTAGCCTAGGGGCAGGAGGAGGTTGGGCTACTGGGGCTCTCCCCAGCAAAAAGGAATACACAGCGGGGCAGAGGCTGTGGGCCTGGGGAGAGGGTAGAATGGGACAGCCCTCACCCTTGTTCTCACAGGCACCCAGCAAGTTGATGATGTTGGGGTGATGGCCCAGTTTGCACAGCACCTCCAGCTCCCCGGCAAAGTCCCGATGGTCATTCTCTGAAGCAAACTCTGGAAGCAAACAAGGGATGGACACCTCAGGCCTACTACAAGGGCCTTTGCTTCTCTGCAAATGACTCCTGATGCTCCCCAGCACAAGCATGGCCCAGGGCACAGCTGCAGCTCTCAGTCTACCCTGCCTGCCTCCCCCAGCACTCACCTTTCAGCATCTTGATGGCTGCATTCATTTTCAGGCCGTCCTTTTTGATCATGGCCCTGATTACCTGCCCGAAGTTGCCCTCCCCAATCATGTCCTCAAACTTGATGTCTTCCCACTCCAGGATGGGGTAGCTGAGGGGCTCAGGCTGTGGCTTGGGCCGGCGTGTCAGGGTCAGGGTCCCCGAGTTGAACTGTAGGATGGTCTCTTCCCCCTGGCAGATGGGAGCAAGTGAGGTTAGAGGCACCAGGCACCTCTCTGCCCACGCGGCAGTCCCAGCAGGACAGGAGTCATGGGCAAGGGCGGGCTCCGCACCCTCTCCGTGTGGAAGTGAGGTCTGGCTGCATCCGGACTGGAGGCTATGGAACGTGACGTGGATCGGGCTGGGATGTGGGGAGCAGGGGACACGGTCCTGGTGGGGCAGGCGGCACTCACCGAGCCAGACTGGTACGTAAAGGTGCGGCGCCGGTGGAAAAAGTTCTTCTTGATGAGGAAAAGCGCCAGGAGAGCAAAGAGGATGGTGAAGCAAGTGACAGATACAGAGCCAACAATGGCCAAGAGCAGCTGCTGGTCTGTTCCCGCCTGCTCAGTGCTCTGACTGCCCAGGCTGGGCGGCACGCTCAGCACTCCTGCCAAAAGGAGGGATGGACGGTTGTGGTCCATGGTCGAGCCCTGCTCGGCCTGTACTAGTGGCCAAGCACCATGACAGCAGCCCTCTCCCAGCACCCAGGCCCCCAGTGAAGATACCATAACCACATCCCAAGCTCCTGGTGCCACAGTGACACAGAGGGGAGAGTGTCACAGCCCAGCTCCTGACACTGAATCACTGGTTTCTGGACCTCCAACCAGCTTTGGGTCAAGCCATGATCTCCTCCCATGCTGGCTCTGCTCTGCTGCTCAAGCCCTTCGACTCACATTCCCCTCTGGCCAAGGCAGAGCCACTCTGTAGGCGCCATGCTGTCATCAAGCCATGCCTGCCCCTTTAGGACTAGGGGGAACACGTTTTCTTAAGACACCAAGTGTTTGGGTCTTGGGCTGCTGCTTCAGAGCCACTGTCACCCCAAACATTCTTTGCTGACCCAGAGTCTGAGCCCAAGCTGCAGCAGAGCTGTGAGCCCCCTGCCTGCTGGGACACCCTTCTCACCATCCCCGAGGGTCTTGGCTTTCACGGGCTGGCTCCATTCCCCTGGGACATGGGAGTTGGCACGGACACGAAACTGGTAGCTGGTGCTGGCGTTGAGGCCCCCAACGATCTTGGTGGTCTCGGCGCCGCTGTCGGTGTCGATCCACTGGGGTTCACTGGTGCCCCCCAGCTGCTGCAGCTCCACGATGTACTTGGTGATGCCCCCGTTGGGGTACTCGGGCACTTGCCAGGAGAGCCTGACGGCGGTGTCGGACACGGGCTCTGCCGAGAGCAACTGCGGGGAGGAGGGCCCTGGGATAGAGAGGGGAGAGTGTCAGTCCCAAGACGGGGCTCCTGGTGCTGCAGGGGCTCAGTGCTGCTGTGAGGACTGGACCTTGCGGCAATGGCAACCAGAGCCAGGCCAGCTTTGAGGGACCTCCAGGGACCCCTGGCCCCTGCTTGGAGGAGGTGGAGCTGCTCTCCATGTACCACAGTGAAGCAGGACTGTACCCCCAAATATTCTCAGACACAGAGAACATCTGAGCTCTAGATGCCTGTGTATTGACTACCTCTTGTGACATTTTATTTCTTCAGGCCTCCCTCACGCACTGAGTTCCCACCATCCTCTCCTGCTTGCCCACATCCCTAACCCCAAATCCCCAAATCATACAAAGCTCTTGCAAGCAGAGAGCAGAGGAAACCTCTCATCCTTCAAGCCTGATGCCTACCAGTCCTCTCAATGTGTACAGGCCAGTGCCAAGCCTCCCCAAAGGCCTTGTGCATGCCTTTCCCCTTGGCTGTCAGAAAGCTTGGTCAGGCTGGTGCTCCACCTCTCTGTGGTCTTCCACCTGCTTCAGGGGCTGTGTGTATGTGTGCCCACAGGTGGGACCACAGAGCTCTCCAGGCCCTAGTGACCACCCAGCAAAACTACCTGGCAGGACGGCTAAAGCAAACCAAAGGGAAATATTTTTTATGCAGAGTATAATTACATCGAGGAACTTGTTGCTACAGGGTATTGTAAAGACTGCAAGTATAGACAGGTCTATCAGGGTTTGGGCAAGGGTACAGAGAACAGATTTGTTTGTGAGCATCACTTGTGATGGCCTCAATGTCATATTCAGTTTAGGATGTTTCTCAGCTGTTTGGTGCTGGAGGCTGCAGAGTCTAGTGAGGAAAGGAGGGCCCATTTTCTCCAAAAAGCTGTTCATGTTCTATCAGAGATGGGATACAGGAGCAGCCAGACCTGGGGATGGTTGCTGTTACAATTATAACTGATTTATCATTGTAATTCCCTTTTACAGTTCCCTGGGTTCCACTGGACCCACCTTTGCTGTTGATCATGACCTTATAGGGGTCAGAGGGCGGCCCCAGGCTGGTGCAGTGGTACACCAGCACCTCCAGCCTGTACTCCTTGTTAAACTCCAAGTCCCCGAGGCGGGCAGAGAGCACAGAGATGGACGTGATGTTTTTCTCAGAGACCAACCGCCTTGCAGAGTCAAAGAGGCGGACAATGAACCCATGTGCTGGCTCATGGTTACTTGGCAACTTCCAGTTGACATGAAGCATGTTTTTCTCTTCTACAGACCAGCCTTCGATCACAGGCTTGACTGTGGGCTCTGCAAACAAAAAGGCAGCAAAACCTCACAGCGTATCAGCCATGAGAATTTGCAGGCTCTGTGCTGTGCAGGGTCAGGGTCAGGAGGAGGGAGACGGAGGCTCACCAAGGCAGTCGGTCACCATGATGGCTTCGGGCCCTTTTCTGCCCTCCCCACCAGCCCCTGGCCGGCTCAGCTGCACCTTGACGATGTAGGCGGTCACTGGCCGGAGGTTCATGAGGGTGATGTTCTCGCTGTTGTCGACTGTTGGCCAAGAGGACATGTCAAAACCACGCCCATGATCCACCAGAATCCTCCTCAGCATCACCATGGGGGGCCTGGTGTGGAGACATCTGCCCACCCCAGACCTCATCCTCCCACACAGGTCCTACCTGTGCCCCCAGCCCTGCAGAAACATACCCACAATGGATGACCATGCTGAATTGTCATCCTTGGGCTTGTAGAAGAGCTTGATGGAGGTGATGGGTCCATCACCAGAGAAGTAGTCCACAGGCGACACCACAAGCTGGCGACTCTGCTTGGCCAACAGCCGGGGGGCACTCAAGGGCACTGGTGGCACTTGGGGAGAAGAAGGGAGTGACACTGGTGGGACTGGGAGCAACAAGGAGCAGAGCATGGATACATCTGCCACCTCTTGGCTCCTTCCAGTCTTGTCAGGAAAGTCTTTTACAATCACCCAAACCTGTCAGCTGGCACTGCAGCCCATGATGGGAGGCACCCAGTCCAGCGCAGGGGTGGTATTGCCACACCATGCTGGCAGCCTCCCCCAGCAAGCCTGGCTTGTCCTGCTTGTGCCACCACACTTTCCTCACCTCGGATATTGACCTTGACTTTCCGGCTGTCCTGGCCCCCAGTCGTGGACACACGGCACTCCCAGAGCCCCGTGTCTGCCTTCGTCAGGTGCCGTGCCTCGAACTCGCAGGTGATCTGCTTCGGCTCGATGATGGTTTTGATGAGCTGCAGCACAGAGGGTGCTGTCGGCCTCTCCACTCAGCCCCTGGCTCAGCCCCTCTGTCAATCTGAAGCTGCCCAGCAGCCCCAGGTGCTCTTGAGGGAGCTGGCAACATGGAGATGGTGGTGAGGCAAGGGCACGGGGCAGTACCTTGAGCACAGTGCCGTCAGCCTTGCGCAGCTCCACATGGTCACTGGTGGGCAGTGGGTTGCCAATGGCCACGCAGCTGATGATAGGCTCTGAGCCCAGGTTGAACTCCAGCTCTGAGGCCAGTTGAATGATCTGTGGGAACCGGTCTGGTACACAGAAATCAACATTAGGACTGGCCCTGTTCCTCCCCAGGCACAAGAAAGCCTGGCACCTTTCCTTGGGCCCAGATGCAGCCAGACTGTGGTGCCAAGGGAAAGGTGATGGATGCTGTGGTCCAGCCCTGATCCCCACCCCATAGGCTGGGCTCAGCAACACTCTCAGCACAGATAATGCTGGGATGCCAGACCAGATGTTGCCCTTGCAATGCCCTGGTTTCCACAGACTTGAAGGCTATTTCTGCAGGCAAGGGGTTCTGCTGAACCAGCTGGTGAGACTGATAGCCAATGGCCCTCCCAGTCACCGGTGAGGAAGGAGTCAGAGCCCACTTGAGAGTGGGAGATGGAAACCCGCCACAGCCCTGTGCCAGTCTCACCTGACTTCTCACAGTGCTGCCCATGCCAGCCTGCGGGGCAGACACAGCCACTGAAGCGGTTACAGCTGCCTCCGTTTTGGCAGGTGCACTCCAGGGCACAGTCAGGGCCATAGAATCCTGGGGGACAGGCTGTGGGAAGAGGAGAGCTCGCTGCTACTGCTGGCCATGGCACATGACCATGGAGACAGAGACAGCAGGCAGCTCATGCAGGCAGCAGTACTGCTCAGCCTGTGCCGACCTTCAGACTGGGAGAGGTTTGCACAGGTACTGCTGGAGAGCAGCCAGGCCCTGGAGGAAGCCCAGGCTGGGTGGGAGAGCTGATGGATACCCAAGTCCCTGTACCTTGGTCGCAGCGGGAGCCACTCCAGCCCGAGGCACAGGAGCAGCCATAGGGGTCGAGCAGGCAGAAGCTCAGCCCCCGGCAGCCCTGGGCTCTCTGGCACGTCTCCTGGCAGTTGCGGCCAAACTGGCCTTCGCGGCAAGCTGGAAAAAGAAGCATGGTCTGCCCTCACCCACCATAATCCATGCACTGCTCGTGCATAGCACAGAGCTGGCTCGGGTGCCCCAAGCCCCGGATCACCATTTTGAGGGACATGGGACACACGTGGGTGGTCCAGCCCTAGCCCAGAAACAGAGGGCACTGCGGGTGGGGAGGCGCTGGGGATGAACACAGCATTTCTAGACACAGTGCTCAGGTCTGGGGGTGCAAGAGAGCCCCCACAGATGCCCTGGGCACAGCACCCAATGCTGGTGCTGGAACCCACCTCTCTCACAGCGGGTGCCCATGAACCCTGGAGGGCAGATGCATTCGCCAACATGGTCATGGCAGATGCCGCCGTTCAGACAGTCGGGACAGTCCTTCTCACAGGATGGTCCCCACTTCTTCGCAGGGCAGGCTGCAGAGAGAGCAGAGGGGGCCGGAGTGCCACCTGCTGCAGGGCAGGGTGCAGCTGGCTGTCCCCAGCCCCCAGGCAGCCAGGGCCCTGCTCACCTCTCACGATGAGGCGGTAGAAGGCACTCCACAGAGGGCTGTCCCCCATGAACGTGGCACTGTAGACACCGTTTTCACTGACACTGACATTGGGGAGTGTCAGAATGACATGGTCATCCTGCACCTCGCCCCGGTCCGTGGTCTGGTAGTAGGTGCCTGCAAGGGGACAGAGGATTACCTGTGACCTCCCGTGCCCCCAGGGCCGGCGCCAGGCACCAGCTGGGAGCAGCTCCAGCCCTGTGCCTGCTCTTGGAACTACTTGCCGTTTCTTTTCCACATAACATCTGTCTCCTTCCTCTTGAGGATCCTGGCAGAGAAGGTGGCCGCCTCAGCAACATTCACGAACTGTGTGGCCTTCACCGGGAAGAGGTGGGCTGCAGAGGAGAAGGAGGAGGAACAGGTTGCATAGCAGTCAGCCCCGAGGGCACTCACACCTGAGGGCAGTGCTGACACCCTCAGACCAGCTACACCAGGACACACCCTGGCACAGCCCAGCACCCACCACATGTTTCTGCTGGAATGTCATGACATCTCTCTGTTTGCTCCATGTTGGGCCTAGGACCTCCTAAGCCTCTGCAGGGACAGGGCTCCTTTCCTGGCCCCTTCAGCCCCTTCAGGCAGACATCAAGGAATGGTGGCTGCCCTCTGACCAGCCCACCATCTGCACAGGATGCTGGTGGCAGCAGTCTGGGGAGGTGGCATCTGGAACAGGTGTGCTTGGTGCACCCTGCCTGCTGCCAGCTGGGGAGGTGTGGAGTGCTGCAGGCAGGGACAGCAGGGCAGGTGAGGGGAATTAAGTGTGCAGGAGGCTGCACTCCAGCCCCCAGGACCAGCGGCCCAGTCATGGCTGTTTTCCTGATTCCTCAGGTGCTGCAGCAATGAACTCCTGGAGTATTAATGTGAGTCAGCCAGACCCCAGCCTGACACAAACGGGGCTATAAATACCTTAAGGCCTGGGAAACCAAGCCCTGGGTGTGCCAGGACAGACACAAAGGAGGACACAGGCGGCTGCTGGCTTTCAGAGCCTGGCAGTACTCCAGCTTGCACACAGTAAAAGGAGCCACGCCGGGTTGGAGCTAAAACACATCCAGCCCTGTGTCCTGCCCCTCTGAGGCCAAGGACCAGGAGGAAGCAGCACACGCTGCAGACGCCCAGGGAAGGGCACCGCAGGTCACACTTCGCAGTCATTTCCCAGAATCGCCTCCCCACCTATCCCTCTAGCTGGGATCTCTCTTCCATGGACTTTGCAGCCCCCGGTGGAGGGCTCACAGTTACGGCCTTCATTCTGTCTCACTCCACCTCACTCCCTGGAACGAGAGCCGACAGTTCCCTGGGGACCCCCAAACACAACGCTTTGCATTTGCGCACACCGATTTACCTGTCAGTCCATCAGTGCAGCCCTTCCAGACTGCCTCTCTCCCGTCTCTGTCACTCCATAGTACATCCATCACCTCCCCAGGCAGCTCGGGGACAGCAGCCAGCACGGCTGCTTGTTCAGCTCTTTGTACTCACAGTCGGTGACACAGGTCCATGCCAAGACCTCATGCCATACCAGTGGGAACTCCCTCGTGTGACAAGGACCACTCCTATTCCTGCTCTCCCTTCTCTTAGTCAGTTATTTACCCATGCAAAGATCTCTCCTGCCACCCCCTGGGTGCAAACTTTCTCTCAGCCTTTGAAAGGGAGTTTTCCCAGTTTTGTCCAGGAATCCGAGAGGACAGTGTCAGTTTGGTCTTCCACAGCATCCTCACTGCTGCTGCCCCAGAGACTCTCCCACTGCAAACTCAGCTGCCTCTTTCTCAGGGACAACATAACCGCAAATTCTGCTCTTTATTACAGTTTCTGCTAATTTGCTGGGTTCTGATCTGAGTTTTCAGGCCTGTAACTCCCTACCCAGAAACTTTTAGGAAAGTCTGGTGTCCCACGGGCAGCAACACAGCCTTGCTCACCGCACACCCAGCCTGGCGATGTCACGCTGCTCCATTCTGCTATTTATCGCCTGTCTCCTGCTATCAACACCGGCATTTTAGACAGATCCCCCACCAAGTTCTCCCAACTTTTCTGTTGTGCACATGGATACAAAAAAAAAAATTGTTGTCTGTAGTTGTTCTTCTGGGTGTCTTTCTGCTCTGAACAGTGTAAAAGATAGTTTATTGCCAGATTTAAACACTTCTGAAATGGCTTCTCAGGATCTCTTTGGTTTGCTTTACTTTGTTTTTTAAGCAATGCTTCCAAAATTTATCAAACTTCCTAAGTTCTTCCCCATGCATGACCTTTTGGGAGCTGCCAGCTTTCCTCTAATGGCATTCCCCACCCACTGTTTCATCGCCCTGGCCTGCTTTGGTGTGCTCTCAGTCTAAACAGGAGAGATAACACACACCAAGCCCCCCCAGTGGGTTCTGTATCCAGTCCTCCTGCAAACATGTAATTTTTTTGCTTAAAAATTCCTTTATTTTTTTAAATTCTCCTCTAAACCGAGCAATGGCAGCTTCTTTGGAACTTGTGAAAGAGACACCTCTTTGGCACTTGTAATTCCCACGGGGGCTCAAACCCAGGCACCGACCAGCTCCTCCACAGCACTATTTTGGCCTGGCTAAGTGGACCCAGGAGTGGGGGCTGGCTGAGAACACCCCACCATGGCAAACACTGTCCCAAGGATGGAGCCCCAGAGCCATCACCTCCATCCATGATTTATAAACAAGGACATCTGGAGGTACAGAAACCTCTCTGTGCTCCTCACCCCCTGCTGCTGGTTGTGCCTCCCACACTGTCTCCATTTGCCTCTGCTCCGTTCCCTCAGTGCCGCCCTGCTTGCTCAGATCATCCAGCTCCATTTCCAATAGGACCACTGCCATTTTTCAGCTTGACCCTCTTTACAAGGACACAGGCTGAGCCCTGCTCCCTGGGGGATGCTTGGGCCTCACCAGCAGCCTCTGTGTCCCAGCTTGGAGACACTTGAGCTCCTTGCTGAAGCTGTGTCTTAACACAGGCAGGGAAACTTGTATCCCCTCCTCTTATTCTCAGCAGAAAGCCAACTGTTTTAGCCAGACTTCATAAAAAAGAGCTAGAAAGCATCCTGAGGCAAACATCACAGAAAATTTCAGTCCTAATAGTTTTGCAAAGTCTCAAGCAGAGGGAGAGGAAGTGGAGGGGCAGTGTGGGAGAGTGCTGCCCCAGGTGGTATTCCTGCTGCTGGTCAGCCCAGGGAGGCCCTTTCAATTTTTATGGCCCAAAATAGGAGTGGGAGACGAGCCCAGCACTGCTCTTGGCTACAGTGCAGCCTGGCAGTGCCTCTCAGCAAGCCCCACTGCCGGAGTGGCAACGTGCTGCCCTGGGATGGTGTTTGCCCAGCACCCGGGGAGATTGCCAAAGATCTGCCCCAGCACTACCTCCTCCTCTTGAGCCTGTGGTGGGGGCATGGGCTGGCACAGCTCTGAAGGGCTGCCCCCTGCTCTGGTTAATGATTTCCAGACCCCACAACCTCCTCCAAGGGCACTCAGCTTCCTCTTGGACCTTGCCCTTCTCCCAGGCACCATTACAAATCCAGATGGCTCCTCCATGAGGCTCAGCCACGCTCCTCCAGCTGAACATCCCTTCCATCTCCCTTCCATCTCTACCCCATCGGTGCTAGTGGACCCCAAACCTAGCCTACGGGTCACCACTGTCCCCCCACCACCCTGGCTGGTGCTGGGATTGTGACGCACAGGGTGGGCAGGTCCCCCCTGCACCCGGCTGGCAGACAGAGGCCTCCTGCTGCCCCCAAAAGCCACTCACCATTGTGGCTGTTGTGCACATAGACCACCTGGGCCTGCTCGGTCGGGGTGCGCCCCAGGCAGTAGAGGATCCCCACCAGGTCGGCCTTGGAGAAGCCCCTGGCCTGGACTTGGTTGCTGCGGTTGCGGTAGTTTTGGAAGCCCATTTTGGGGTGCGTCATCACAATCTTGTTCTCCCGCTCGATCTGCAGGTAGCTCACGTCGCGCTCCCCCACGACGCAGGAGAGGAAGAAGTCGGAGTGGGACAGGCTCTGCACGTTGGCGATCAGGGTGATGTCCAGGATGGCTCCTGGCGTGGGGGAGCACAAGGGCGCGTCACAGCTGGGCGAGAGCATGGCCACGCCAGCCCTGCCTCAGGGCCAGATCCTGTCACCCAGATGTCTCCCCCTTTCCAAGATTTTTGCCACCCCCACCCCAGAAGGCACAGCCAGGGCAAAGCGAGGTGCGTTGCAGCCCGGTTAGGGTGACACAATGGGCATTTCTGTTCTCTTTTTGGAGACCCCAGCTGGATCAGCTCCCCAACACGAGCCAAGCATGCATCAGAATGGGAGTCTTGGGGTGCCTCTCCTCCCATGTCGGGGAGAGGCAGCCAGGGGCCTCTGAGGGCTCCAAATGGCTGATCACAAAGGGATATTTCCTCCCTCCCAACCCTGCTCCGATGGCGCCACTGAGCTTCCACAGCTGCCTCTTCCCACCAAGCCACCCTGAGGCAGGGGCTGCTCACTAGGGGCAGACGAAAAGGGGCGATTTACCTGCCAGATGTGGGAAGAGAAGTAGAAGATAAACCTGGAGTCCCATGTCCTTGGAGCTTGTTCCAAATCTGGCAGAGGTCAGAAAATCCCCAGCATTTCCTGGCTACGGTGATCAGAGCTGGAGGCTGTGGCTGCCTAGGAGCTCCACGTGAGCGGCAGCTCAGGACCCCTGCTCCCTGCCCGTGCCCCCCATCTCTTCTCCATGCTGCTGCTTGACTGCCAGGGCAGCTGGGATCACCTCCTCTGGTGCATAGCCTGAGCACGGACAGAGAGATGCCCCTGTTCCTGCTGGGTCAGTGGCCAGCCAGCTGCTCAGGAGCAGGGCTTGCTGGCCAAGGGGCCACTGGGGTCCCCTGCCTGGTGGCAGCTCTTCCAGGGAAAGGCACCCACCCACACCTCCAGGGTTAGGGCTGCATGCTCAGGGTTCTCTGAGCCATGCTGAGCCCCTAGCCCAGGCAAGAAGTGTCCTGACCCTGCTTTTTGTCCAAGTTTCAGAGTGCCTCATGCCCCAGCCTGCCCGAGCAGTGGTATCCCCATCCTCTCGTGCAGCCCTGTGGCTGATGGCTGTGGGAAGGGCTCTCTGGAGCAGGGAAAGGAAAGGGGCCAAGGGGCCGTGGCTGGCGGCGGCGG
Source organism: Rhagologus leucostigma (assembly GCA_013397725.1). Taxonomy (NCBI): domain Eukaryota; kingdom Metazoa; phylum Chordata; class Aves; order Passeriformes; genus Rhagologus; species Rhagologus leucostigma. The sequence continues at coordinate 52,649 of VZTD01002086.1, read as the reverse complement.
CGGAGCCAAATCCTGTTTCCCATGCGGCGTTTCCTGCTCTCCACCCATTGTTTGGAGACGGCCCTGACTCCAGGAGCCGTCGGGAGCAGCACAGGCTGTCCCCCGGGGAGCGGCGTGCGGCGAGGCTGAGGCTGTGCACACCTCACGACACCCCAGCCTCCCGCCGCCACGAGCCGGGGTGCGAGGCATGGCCCACCTGGGCTCCATGTTGTGCCAGGGCCTGACTCATCCTGCAGCAGCCCACCGTGGGGACACTGTCTGGGTTGAAGGGAGCACAGGCAGGGCGGCAACAAGCTGCCCGGCCCACATGGGAGGGCAGCCACTGCCTGGGCAGAAAACCCTCCGTGTTGTGGTAAACATGTCTGGGGGGAAGTGGAAGCAGGAGAAAGCCTGGCTTTCCCTGAGCACTTTCCCATGCCCAGCGCTGGCTCCAGCATGGCACGCCATGGCCTTGCTACAGCCCAGCCCCCGAGGGTCTCACACCCAGCATTCCAGGGAGGCTGTGCTAGCCTCCAGCAGGCTCCAGGCTCTTTGCCTGGCAAACAAAAAGCATTCCTCAGGAAATCACCATAAGCTTCATGCACCAAACCTCACACTGCCTCACAAATCAAACTGTTCCCATGCGAAAGCCAGGGCTGCCAGGGAGTGAGTCTCATGTTTTGATGTGTCCTTAGCCCATGATGTATCCGGCCAAAAATCTAAAGCACACATGGAGAGGAAAGGGAAATCCATTCATCGCTTCCGACTATTTACAGAGTGCTCTGGGGCCGCGCGGTGCCCATGGCACGCTGAGGGAGAGATGGCAGTGAGCAGGGGCTCCCACAGTGCAGCTGCCCGGCCACCCCACGGCAGGAGGGGTGGAGAGGATCTGAAAAAGGTGGACACTAGGTGCAGCTGCCCCCATTTGCCTGGAAAACGAAGCTGGCTGTAGAGGCCAGTCAGGCTCAGAACTGTAATTGCTATCGTGTGCTTACATGTGCAACTCGTTCTGTGCTTCCCTGGCAGCTGTGGGGGAGCGCATCACACAGAGCCTGAGTTACAGTGCACCCTGAAATGTCCTCTTTCAGGAGGATCCGTTTGGGGATGGGATTATTTACACAGAATTTTTGCAGAATGGGAGCCATATGCGGTTATTCTCTGCACCAGGCCATACCCAGCAGATCTCAGGGATCCATTGAGGAATCTGACCCAACGTGATTTGTCTGCTTGTGTTTTTTGTAGAAGCACCTGGATAAGAGCTGTGCTGTCTATCTGTGTAGATTCCTTTGGCTGGAGGTAGGGTAGAAAACCTTTCTGGGGAGTTTTGTAGGGATGCCCAACCAGGACCTTACAGCTCCAGTTTAAGCTTATCTGTCTGCAGAGGAGGCACCAGAGAGATAGGTACAGCTGAGCACAGCCGAAGCAGCTCCCCACACTTGCTCAACATGGAAACCTCCAGTTGCCCAATCCACAGGACACTCCAAGCACCTGAATATCTGCTGATTTCACGGACCTCAGCTTTTTTGCTGAATCACAACAGACTAAAAAAAACCAAACAAAGACTGACAAAAATACCACTTTTTGTTATCACTTGCACATTCTAATGCACGGCACCACATACCAGAAACCATAATGCACAGATACATTTCCTGATAGGAAATGCAAACGCCCTGCAGATCCACCAACGGACTGGACTGCCTCAGTAACATTTTCTGGCTCCGCTTCTCTGGATGCTTGTTTTGTTTTACATGCTCAGTGGGTCCTGGGGAGGCCCCGCGAGGCTGGGCTAAGGGCTGCTCCCACCAGGCATAGGAACATCCTGGAAGTGAGGTGGTTGAGCATCCCCAGCCTGCCTGGGCAGCTGAGAAGCAGGAGCTGCCTGGCTGCGTTGGCATCCAGCACATGCCCACAGGATGAAGGACAGGCTGCTGGGAAGCCCTTTCCCTGAGGAAAGGGTGGGACGTGCGGCTGTGGAGGAGCCCTTTGGCAGCTGCGGGAAGAGGGGCCGCACTGTCCCAGTTGCCGACAGCTCCGAAGTGCTCTTGCTGGCAATTGGCTTCCTGTCGTTGAGCAGGCGTGGGACCAGGGAATGGGGAGCAAGGAAGAGAGCTTGCGGCTCCCTCTTGCTGCAGAGGCAAAGCCAGGGGCAGATGCAGCCAGCACTTTCCCTGCCTGGCCTGTGGCTCTGCCAGCCTTGCCCACTCTCCTGCCCCATCACCCGTGGGCAAAGGAGCAGGTCTGGTGTGCCAAAAACACTCACGAGACGCTGCTTTGACATGACTTCTCAGACTTCTACTGACTCCACGGCAGGGCTGGCAGGGAGCACTACTGATAAGTGGCAGGTTTGCATGGGGGGTGCCGAAGGCTGGTGGGGCACTGCCATGCTCAGGGACCTTCACAGACAGGTGCTGCTCACTGAGCTGCTGCTGCTGGGCCCAGAGACCTGCCAGTTTGCTGCCTGCTTTAAACACCTTTCTGCTGGAACCCCAGCAAGACTTTTATTTTCCTGTAGGACGCTTTCCTGCTGCCTCAGCCCCAGCTTCCCTGGCCGGGGCTGGCTGTATGCCCCTGCCCCAGGTGCGCGGACCAACACCTGGACCAGGCTCAGGCTGCTCTCCTCCAGCGCGGCGTCTCAGGGCAGATGCCACAGGGTGCCCCTTCCTCCTCCTCCTCCTCTGGAGGCCCCAGCACCTTCCAGTGTCCTGCTGCCACTCCGGCAGCCCCCACGGCACCCCACAGTGCAGCAGACAGATGCTGGCTGTCCCCTGGTCACCGATCACGGGCGGCCACACGGGTGGGAGGTGATGGGGCGCGGCTGTTAATGTGTAACTGGCACCGCCACCTTTCACCAGCCCCGGAGGAGCGGGGCCGGGGCGGCGGCGGGGCGGGGGCGGCGGCCAGGCCGGATNCGGCCGGCTCTGCCGGCTTCCCAGCTTTCCCCGAGACTTGTTTTTCTGGCCGGAAGTTTCCTGGAGCCAAATGGCTCCTACCTGCCTGCTCTGCTGGGTCTGCAGCCTCCTGTGCGTCTGGTCAGCGGTGGTGGGACACCCCTGCAGCCTGGACCACGAGGTAGGGGGGCCGTGGGGGCTGCGGCGCGGGCAGCATCTGGGGCTGGGCAGGGCCCCCCGCTCCTGGTCCTGCCAGCACAGCTGGGGTGCCCACGGGGCAGCAGGGCCTGGCAGGCAGCTCCTGCTCTGCACGGCTTATGAGAAGATGAGCGGTGAAAACCCATGTGAGCCGGCGGAGTTAATTGGGAGATGTGCTGTGCCAGTGGCCACCAGCCACAGGGGTGGTTCACCCGTACCCAAAGCCTGGCTGTCCTGCTCCCAGCCCTGCAGCACCCCTGCTCCCAGCCTTGGGCTGAACACGTCATCTTGTCCAGCCTGTTCACCAGAGCATGGCCTGGCAAAGCATTGTCTGATCCATGGCATTTCTGACCGTGGGGGTCTCTTGGCTGCAGCTGTAACACAGCTCCTCGCAAGAGGTGCATGGCAAGCAGCCGTGAGACACATCCCTGAGGAGCTCCCAGCCCCTCACTGCCTTCCCCACTGCATGGTGATGCCGTGACTGGAGCCAGGGTGATGGCAAGGATGGGGCCAGGATCCCTGAGCACCTAGCAAGGAGCAGGAAACACAGCTAACCCACTGGGATGAGCACTGCAGCCAGCAGCTTGGCTGCATCAGGCAGGAGGTGAGAGAATGGAGGAAAAGTGGCTGTCGTGGGCCACTGACCTTTCCACTGAGCTCTCAGTTGTTCCACCCAAAGGTTTGCACTGTTTTCCAAAGCCTCCCTGAGCCCAGCTGTGTTTGAGCTGGAGACAGGACCCATGTGATGCCCCTGTGGCTTGGCCCCGTTATAACCCGGTCCTCAGCATCCCAGGTTTTTAAGGGCATATCTGTTCCTCTACCAAGCAGGAACAGCAGGGTCTGATAGGAGATTTAGGTGGACAGGAGGATGAAGAGGTGAAAGAAATGGAAAGTCCGGCTAGCTGGAATGTAGCCGGTCACAGAAAGCCAGGACTATGGACCACAGTAAACTTACAGCACAGCATCTCTGCTTGCAAGGCCTAAACACAGCACCGAGCAGGAGCTCGTGCCTGTCCAAGCAAACTTAAATTGCTGACCTGCTCTTTGGCAGCTTCAGTTTGGACATTTGACCCACTCCCACTTAAAGCCCAGGCAGGAGTAACCCATGCTGGGGACTGCTCCCCGAAACTAGTTTGAGTTGGGGCAAGGCTCAGGCTGCTCTCCTCCAGTGCAGGTTTTACTGGTTTTACTGGTAAAAAAAAAATCCATCCATGTGGGTTGAGTGATCCTTCCATCCTGCACTGCTCGTCTTTTGGGACAGTGAATGGTCCTTGGTCTGTTTTGTTTCCTAATACTGACACAGCCAGCCAGCAGTAAGCCACAGCTACTCACTGTGTATCCTCAGGAACATGGGGCAGATGGAAGAGTGGGTCCACTGTCCTGCACAGGCCCCAGGGAGCTGCTCCTGACACGGGTGCCTGGGACAGGTGCCTATAGCTCTGCAGCCCAGTCAGCTTCCTGCCTGCGCTTGCAACAGGCAGGGCTCGCCTGCTTCCCCGCTCCAGCTGGGAGGATGCCCTTGTGTCACACGAGCTCCCAGGGGGCTGGAGGTGGGGGTCCAGGGGAGGAAGAGGAAGGCCCTCTGCAAACTGACCCCATATGACAACTGCCCTGTAAGGAAGGATAGGGGGGTGACAACCTGCTGCCTTCTCACCCACCTCATCCATTTAGGTTTTTCCTCCAGCCCTGCATGCTCCTCCTTTACTGTTTCAGTCAGCTGCTCTCAGTCCTGGGCTGTCCTGCTCATCTTTCTCCATTTTTCCAGGCCCACACCAATCTGGCAGCTCGTGTGTTTTTTTAAACTTGTGTGTGTCTTTGCTTTTTTTAAACTCTGCAACGGTAATTAAGACATTTGAACACTTGGGGAGTCTCTCTCTAGAGACACTCCCCATCATGGATAGCCCATCTCTATCTCCCCAGTTGCTCTTTTCCCAGGGATGGGCCGACTGCAGTGGGAAGAGCCTTCAGCATGCTCCAAGTTCCCTTCCAAGAAACATCACCGGTTTGGACCTCTCCTTCAACTCCTTGGTCATGCCCCATCACAGGACTCTCTTGAAGCATTTCCCTTCCCTGCACTCTCTCAACCTCTCCAGCAATGCCAAGCTCGTGCTGAGCCCAGCTGTCTTCTCCAACCTTGGGGTGCTGCGTCTGCTGGACCTGAGCAGCTGTGGCATCACCTACATCCACATGGACACTTTCAAGGGCCTGGGAAACTTGCACACGCTGCTTCTAAGAAACAACCACTTGCAAGAGCTTGATGTCCCTTTCCTTTTGCCACTGAAGGCTCTTTTCCACCTGGACCTGCAGCACAACGCGCTGGTCTCCGTGGACACTTGGAGCCTGCAGCTGATGGAGGCAGTCCCGCAGGTCCGTCTGGAAGGGAACCCCTGGGTCTGCGACTGCAGCGCGCACCCTCTGCAGCAGTGGCTGCAGCGCAGGCAAGGTGAGCAGAGGGGATGGGTGCTAGGGGAGGTGTTGGGCAGGGGGCACCCCGAGTATAGGAGTCTTGCTTGATCTGTTTGCTCCAAACCCCTGGGCAAGCTCTGAGATGGCTCTCTGTCCTACCCTGTAGAGGGACAGCAAACCAAAAGGTGATGTGTCTGTTCCTTGCTTGCAGTTACACAGGATACCAAGGATTTCCAAGAGTGTCAGCAGGATAATTTGGCCACTCTTCTGGGAAATGGGCTGCATGTACACTTTGGCCTCTAAATCCATCTTTATGTGTCTTCGTGGAGTGACCACATTTTCACTGCTGGGGGCTTGGTAGCTCCTTCTCTGGAGCCAGGTCAGGCTCCAACCATCTGAGCTCAGCTCTCAGTAAGAGCAGTGGGGTTTCTATGGGTATCCGTGAATTTGTCTGTATCCAGTTAAAAGGACCCTGCTAATCAGACTCACACACAATTCCTTGGTTAGGGAATTTTCCCTTTGGTTGCTCCCTACAATATGCTGAGGGCCAGCAAGGCTGTAAGGCAGAGCCAGGAGCACCTTGTAATGCATCCCATCAACCCAGAAGCAAGCGGGGGTTGTCTTCCCTAAACTGGAGAGGGGGTGGGCGCAGACCCCCATCCCACCTTAGCCCATTTGTCTCCCAGCTGTGCAGGTGACCTGCGTGTCGCCCCCGGGGCTGAGGGGCCAGGAGATCGCAGCTCTGGATTCTCAGGACCTGGGCTGCCAGATTAAGCAGCGGTTTGCTCGTGGGCTCAGCACAGCACAGCAGATCACAGTGACCGAGAACAACAGTAAGTTGTGCAGATTCAGAGGTGTCCATAAAGTCTAGCACCTTCCTGTCCTCCATCATACTGCAAGGGGCCGCAGGTGGAGACCCCCTGCTCTGCCCCACGGTCCCAGAGGCTCACGCTGCTGGGCCACGCTGGTGCAGTGGCTTGGTGGGAGGGTGGCCGACACCTGGAGTTGTTTGCTGGCTTTGTGACAGGAAAGTTAACAGGTGCCTCGAAGCCACATGGAGCACAGACTCCACAGTGATGGGCAGCAGTACCAGCCAGCTGTCGGGCAGTTTTGCCCCCAGTGTTCACACCCCCTTGGTAGCTGGCTCTTGGTGAAGAGCATTTGTGTTGCTCCTAAGGAAAGTGATCCAGTGCTGGCTGCACGCCGCAGGCAGGCAAAGGGCTGGAGGATGGGGAGCACTGGGTGTGCCACAGGCTGACCATGTGCCTTTCCCGTGCCACAGCCACTGCACTGCCTGCCGGGAAGGGGGGAAGGAGCTGGCCATACCTGGTGGGATTCGTAGTGACAGCGATCGGCATCTCCATCCTGATTGCGCTGGCTGCCAAGTGCAAGCTCGTCCGCAAGAACTTCGCCAGCTACCGCCACCGGCCGCTGCCCGAAATCAGCTCCATCGGAGGCAGTCCCATGGAGGATAGCAGCAGCTGGGACAGGGGCTCCTTCGGGAGCCACTCCATACCTGATACTGCCGACCTGCAAGCTGAGGATGATGATGGCTTTATTGAGGACAACTACATCCAGCCCAGCGAGCAGCTGCCAGCAAAAGAGGAGCGGGAGTTGCCTCGCCCCATCTGAGCTTAGAAGAACTCAGCCACCACTGCTGTGGCATCTTTATGTCTCCCTAGCTCCACCCCCTTCCCACCTGTCCTCAGCTTTAGGCCCCACATGTTTGGGGCAGGAGGAAAGGAGCAGAGAGCAGGGAAGAGAGGGATGGGCTGGGAATGGCGATGGAGGCTGAAGGCAGCTGGTCCCAGAATATCCCAGCATGACACCAGTAGTCTGCACTGTCACAGGGACACCAAAGCTCTGGCTTTCCTGGCCTTGCTCGGATGCTGAGGATGAAGGAGGTGGTGCCTATCACGCCCGGGAAGCCCGGTGCAGTGGGAAGAGGAGCCTGTCCTGGTGCTGCCTGTGGGGTCTTGGGCTGCCCCACTGTGCCAGACCCAGCCCTGCTCTGTCCCTCAATGCGTTGTCACTCTGAGGTGTGATTAAAGCATGATTTAGCCCTGCCTCTGCCTGCAGTGCTTTGTTGGGACTCTCCCAGTGGCAGTGCTGGGAGGAGACCCCTAGCCCCCACAGCTGGGATGTGGCTTTTTTTGCATGTGCTTTCGAGGACCATCAATACATTCCTCTAACTGCGGAGGTGAGAGACCACGTCTGTGGCACAACGAGTGCTCTTGTCCAAACGAATATTTCACCTGCTGTGGTGCAGGCAGTCCTTGTGCATCATCACAGGGCTTCTGTGCGTGTCTTTCCAGCGTTGAGTCCCACCACGGCCCTTCATTCTTTTCCCTCTCCAGGAAGACAAGCTTAAAGACACTTACCTTTCCCCTGTCACCTCTGCAGATCAGGGCTCGTCAGTGGTGCCAGTTGCAGTGCCAGGCACATGCACTGGCGTGAGACGACCCTCTCCCCCAGCTCCCATTACGGAGTCCCACGTGTCTCTTTAACTGTTGTATGAATGTGATAATTTTTACATTCCTGTCATCTTTGTGGTACGATGAACAGCACATGAAACACAGGTAACTGCAAGTTATTTCTGCTGGAGTCAGTCGTGCCTTCATGGGTTACACTGGAGTTAAAAGCAGGAAGCAGCAGTGGCATTCACCTTTAGTAAGTGATTCATAAGGCTGGTACCAGCTGGTTGGGAAGATTTCCCAGGGTGCAGCCCAGTCATTACCATCCCTGATAGCTTGGGACTCTCTTCGTCATGCTCCAGAGGTATCAACACAGGACAGCATTTCTCAAAGCTCTGCCACGCAGCTAATTCTCCCACCTCCTTCAATCTCTATTTTACTGCCAACTGCCCTTCTCCACTCATTAAAACATTTACAGTGTATAAAAAAAGTAAATAATACACCTCAGAGAATCTAAACCAAAGGGAACAAACGGGTCAGGCGTTGGATGGGCGATACAGGCCAGAGAGCAAATGTGCCACTTGAAGCCATGAGCAGGAGGAAAACCTGCTGGCTTCTTTGAGTGGTCAGCCAGCTTTTGCTCTTAAATGCCATATTTCTAAACTGAGCTTTACTTTTTCAGTTACTGTCTCATCACCGATTGACTTCTGGGCTCATCAGCTACCCATGAAAATACACTATATACTGTAATTTTTGGAATTTTCTAATGTCTTTGGGGTAAGAGATTTAAATCTGAGGGCTGGGAAAATGCATTTCAGTTATCTTTTGAAGGATATTTTCTGGGCTTTTCAACTTGCTTTTCAATCACACGAATTCATGCTAGATGCAGTCTTTTCTTTTTAGTCTCGGTGATGTCTTAAAAGAAATTAAAAATACAAACCCCCAGGCTTATTTGTCCAGGATCTCACTCACCAGTCCGACCCCTAGCAGTGGTTGAATGGTGGTTGAATGGCTTGTCTACTTTGACCCTGCTGCTAGGCCCACCCGTTTATTTTTTAACCAAGCAGACATGGCAGGTTTTCTTTTGTGTGCACGTGTGTGTGTCTCTTTTTCTGCCCCCTCTCTCAGGCAGCTGCAGTGCAAGTGGGCAGGAACCTGACAACTCATGTTTCGGGGGGGAAATACATCTGACATGCAGAGCTGGGAATACAAAGGGTCAGAGCAGAAAAGGAGAATCCTTCTCCAGGGGTCCACCCAGGAAGCTGCCATGTGGGGCTGGCTGAGGCTGGCCGGGACCAGGAGCAGGTATGCAGGCAGACTGGTTCCAGGCTTGTGTCAGGCAGCAGCTGCTGCCGCGAGGCTCAGCCCTGCCACAGAGTGAAACAGCTTCTCTGTAAACAAACCAGCCAGCACTGACACATTCAGGAGGCTTTGTGTGCCCCATGTGACCATCTTTCAGGGGCACGGCCAGGTCTCAGGCTCACAGAGCAGTGGTAAGGGGATCTGGATATGTCAGGGTTCTTAAGCAGAGGGAGATTAATATGCAGCTAGAGGTGCAAGTTGTGTATCGGGAAAGAAGTACATGCGTTTTTGGGGCTGTGGTAGCATTGCCACACTAATTGGTGATCCGAAACACAGCCACACGAGGGACCCTGGGCTGTTGTGATTACTCTGCAAAGCCCTGACACCTCCTGCTCTGCAGAGAGGCCTGCGCTCAAGTATCAGCCTTCAATGCAATCAGCTTCTCTAACACTTTATTATGTATTTCCACACACAACACAGGAACCAAGACACAAACCAGCACCTGTGCTGCAGAAGAGAGTCAGTGATTGAGCAGCACAGGCTGTCCCTCTGGGCAGCTGGACACCCAACCACCATCTTCAGGCACAGCCTGTTCTCAGCCATTATCTCCTTGGGTTGCTGTCTGGCCCACAGTCAATCACCCTTTTCTGGGTGATTCACAGGCACTTGGGGCACATTTTGAAGGGGCTATGGAGGGCACAGGATTCACACTGACATGCAGGCAGCGTGGAGCTGCGAGCTGGGCACAGTCAGGCCTCTTCACAGAAATGCCCAGATGTGCAAAACAGCTGGTGTGCGGGCAGCTGTGGCCTGTCAGCACGTGCAGGCTGGGGAGCTGGCAGTCACTGCTGGAGCACTGCTGCTGGCAGAGGGGGTGCAGCCTGGCATAACTGCACATGCGCTGACACAGACGTGCAGAGCAGCAGCAATGGTGATGGTGCAAAACCATTCAGCTCTGGCCTGTCCCCTCCTGCGTAGGCACAGAGGTCCCTGGTGGACCTGGGGCCAAACAGCCCAGAGGGGAAGAACAGCTTAGCTTTTAAGAGATTTAGCACAGGAGGATCTCAGCTCACCACCACTTTCTGAGCTCTTGGGCAGATTAAGGGAGGAGATGCAGAGAAAAGAGGACACAGCAGTTTAATAAAATCTACAGATGATGTAAAAGTGGCAGAGGAAAATGTAGAAATAACAGAGATACAGAGAGAAAAGCCCAAATGATGTACCTGTACATTGGGGGAAACAATCCAAGGCTTCAGGCAAAGGAAAGTCAGCAGGAGCAGGGCAAGAGCAGGTGAATACAGACGTGGTCTCATGAGATCTCACTGCATTGGGGATGGTTGGTCTGGAGCTGTGAAGGGATGAAGCCCTCACTGTCCAGCATATACCTGGGGGGACTCCCTGATGGTGAACTCTGACACTGCCTCCAGATGTAACACAGTGATTTGTGCTCTTAGCAAGGGAATCAGCTACCATCCTCTTCCAAATTAATTTGTTACCAGGCTCCAAAGAATAATAGCTCAGTCTTGTTCCATTGCAGAGGAAACTTGGCAAATAATGAGCAAAACCAACATCTGGGGCAGAGCAGCTCAGGTGAGGGAGAAACGGGAACAGACAGGAAGATGAAGAATCGCAGAATAGTGTGAGCTGGAAGGGGCCCAGAAGGAACATAGAGTCCAGCTCTTAAGGGAATGGCCCACAAGGGGGTTCAAACCCGTCACCTTGGTGTTAGCACCATGCTCTGACCGACTGGACTATGAGGAAGAGAAGGTCATGCATGAGCGTCTTCAGCAGGAGGTTGGGATCTATGTCTATGGAAAGGGCAGTGAAAGGGTTAATGGGTCTATGAAGGAAGTGAGAATTTTGACAGGTAAATTAGCCTTAAGTCACAGGAAAAGTTCCTGGGGTGAATTGTTAGTCTGCCTCTGGGAGAGACACCTTCGTGATAAAACAAGACACCTTGTAGAGATAAAACACCAAAAAAGCTCCAGGTAAGGTCCAAGTGACAGTAGAAGAACTTTTCTGCCCTGCAGCAGCTGCAGCACTTGGGAGACAGAAACAGCATGGGAACAAGCAGGGACTGGGATGAGCTGCAGGGCTCCTGGCAGCAGAGGTGCCTCTGCCTGGGAAACTCCTGTGGGAGGGCACAGCACTCCCAGCTCGCACAGCTTTTGCAGAGAGCAGCCCCAGCCCCAGGATTCAGGCATCCCATCACCATCCCCCAGCAACTGCACCTCGTTGTTTGTGGCTCATGTAGCTGGAGCACCCTGGCATGATAACACAGGCCCAACGCTCAGTCCAGCACAGATAACCCATCAGGGCCTTGACACCAGCACCCCTTGATCACCCCTTTGATAAACCACAGGTGGTGATGGGCTGCAGAAATGTAACACTGGAACAGATCCTGGCATTGCAAGCACAAACAGCATTTCATGTGAGGTCCAGCCATGCTGTGGCTCTGGCACACGCAATCCCATGCAAATCCCACACTCCCACAGACACACAGGTGATTTCTTGGGAGCAGCCCCTGCAGCCATACCTCCCACCAGGCTCCCTCATGCTTGCTGACACACAGAATATTTCCTGCCATTCATCAGCTGCTAGAGGCTCTACTTCACTCCGGAGCTGGAAGCTCTGCACAGAGCACAGGTTGGTTTTATCCTACCCACAGTCAGAGCCTCTCCTGCCAGGAGAACGTGTGACACAGTTCCAAGAACTGCAGGAACCAAGCAAGTACTGGGGTCCCCAGGGGTACAGGACAGGCTCACCTTCACTCTGTAACATGGGTCACAGCCAGGCAGGCAGCAGCTGCCACAGGAGGGTTTGTGGAGATAAAATGCCAGCCAGGTCAGAGCCCATCCAGGCACCCCGAATCTCTGCTATGCCACCAGCCTGGGGCAAAGCAAATGCCAGTCATCTCCAACAGAAACGCAGGGCACACTCCAGCTCTCGCCCTTCCCTAGGGAAAGGCCATCACTGACAGGTTATATCCACTGAGGCTCACGCAGAGGTGTCCTGAGTCAGATGAGGTTGGCCATGCTGGAGGTGGGAGGAAGCCGCCTGTTCCCAGCGAGGCGGCCAGAGATGGTGAAGACGCGGATCTCGCCGGTCTCCAGGCTCCGAGGAGCAGCCCGGCGGCAGGAGGTGCAGAGCAGGTAGAGCAGCAGGCAGAGGAGGATGGCACTGCCAGCAGTCAGGAGGATGACCCCGCTGGTGAACATGCTGGCCAGCGGCCGTGTGGGGCTGAGCTGCATGGTGGTGGTGGAGAGGATGGTGAGCACCACCCCGCAGACCAGCAGCACCAGGGCGCTCAGCAGCAGCACCAGGCAGTCCGAGAAGCCCCCGCTCTTCAGGAGCTCGATCTGATCCCGGCTGCGGATGCAGTTCATGTCCTGGATTGCAGAGCTCAGCAGCTGCTTCAGCAGCACGAGCAGGGCCAGAAGGCAGAGTGTGGTGCCCACGGCGAGCCGCCACTCTCCAGACCGGCTGCTAGTGCTGTACAGCAGGATGATGCCCCCAATCCCGCAGGCCAGGATCAGCACCACGGCCATCCCATAGCACAGGATGGACTTTTTGGGGTCCTGGAACCACCAGAGCTCCACATGCTCTTCCAAGATATTCCTCTGGATGTGGTCCACATCGGCAGGGGTGCGGGGGCTGCTCAGCTCTGCCAGCTCTGGCATGGTGGGCAGCTGGGTGAGGAGGGCACAGTGGCGGCACAGATGAATTTACACCCTTACAGCAAATGGAGGGTCAAGGCAGCGCTGGTGAAGGCAGCTGCATTTCTCCAGCAGTGATGTCTCTGTCTCATTGTTTGGATCCTGATGGAGTTTCCTTCTGCAGTGGTGCCACCTGTAGAGCTATGGTCCATGTGCTGGGGTTGAGCCCACCACCCAGGCTAGGCTGTGAAGCATGATGGAGCATTCCCAGAGCAGCACCATAGCGGAACAACCAGGGCTGTGTCCTTCCTTTCCTGTGTCTTTCATCTGAAAGAGTCAAGAAGAGAAAATATCATTAAACATAAAGACCCTGCTCCCCTGTACCAAATAATCCCCTGCAGAACCCGGAGCCTTGGTTGCTCCAGGCTGGCCTGCAGACCTTACTGCTACTACTTTCCCTCACAAAAGCCTCGTGTGCTGGAGAACAGATCAGCCACTCGTCTTCCCAGGAGACCTCCACGGGCTGCGGGGAACCGCGGCCTGCCCCAAGGGTGAGTCTCCTGCCTCCCCCATGCCATGTGCCCCGCTCAGAGGCTGCTGGCACACTGCTGCCCACAGGACTCTGCCTGCAGCTGGTGCTGGCAGCAGGGCAGGGATGGAGCAGAGGCAGGTCCTTCCTGGGATAAAGCCCCATTCACAGCTCCAGCTTCACATGCTCCCTCATCAGCATCAGCCTCTTGTCACCAACTGGCTCTGCTGCCCAGAATGGGAGGTGGGGGTCAGGACCAGGGTTTAACCCTTCCACTCCAGTGGCTGGAAGAGGGAGAGCTTTCACAGTTGCATGTTCTCAGCCCTGTGCCTATCCCTGCACTGCCAGTGCTTTCCCCGCACAAGTTCCCTACAGAAATATGGTAGCTACATCTCCAGTGGTCTCAGCACTTCCCTGGAAAGAGCTTTCAGACAGCTGGCACCCTGAGATTTTGCTCTCCTCACTGCTGGTCTGTGAAGCACTTTGCCACTGGAGGGGAGCATGGGAAGGGCAGTGGTGCCTCCGAGATGCTGTGCCTAGCTGGGCTCCTCTGGGCACAGCACCTTCTATGAGCCCACAGCCCGTGGTTCCCAGGCTTGCGTCCCCGCTATCCTGGCCCCCTTCAATGCTTCTTTGGGTACAGTTTTAGACCAAGAGTGGAAACCACTTGCATTTCTCTCATATAATGTTCCTCCCTGGCATGTGAGTGCTCCATCTGGTCCCACAGCACCACAGAGACCCTCTAGAACAGCTAGTACCCAAAACAAGGAGACGTGCTGCAGAGGACAGCATGGGAGTGTGTCAGGTATGGCTGAGCCCAGGAGACATGGGGCAGACCCTGCAGGCCCAAGAACAGCCTCTCTGGTCACCTCCTACACATGATAATGCACCCTTGACTGCCACAGGCACACACATGAACTGCTCTGAGTCCTGCAGGAGCCCATGGCAGGGACAGGAACTGACTCAGGTCCCTTGTGTCAGAGCTGTGTCACTTCTCCTGGGTGGGGGGACAGCCACCCTGCCTGCTAGAAATGGCTCTCAGGAGCCCATCAGCCCATGTGAAACACGCTCTGTTTGTACCCTGCTCTGCTCGGCGCTGGGGCTCATTGCACACAGGCAGGGACAGTTTATGACCTCCACGCCTGGCAGCTCTGCACACACCAAGGATCTTTCCTCCCCTCGCTCTCCCTGTCTCTGCTCTCCACAGACGGCATCCCCTTATGGCAATGCCTCTGCTGCCAGCAAACACCTCAAAACCCCCCCCATCAGGGCCCAGCCAACATGGGGAGGGGGGAGAGGGAGGACAATTGTGTGGGGAGTGCCCGAACCAGACACCGCCTGACAGTGTCAGGCCAAGCTCCTCCTGAGTCACTCCCCGGCTGTGATGGAGCATGAGGTCACTTTGGACGTGGCTCAGGGCCCGCGGCCAGCGGCAGCACGTGTCCGGGAAGTCTGTGACCACGGCGGGTTTGCAGGCCCGGGAGCCACCCGCGCTGGGAGCCGCACAGGGCTATTCCTGCACGGCTTCTGCTGCTTGGAGTGCCCGGGCAGCGATGGGCTGCGGCACAGAAACCCGGGCTCCAGAGGGGGACCCTTGCTGGGAGGCCCGTGGGAGACCTACAGCTCCTGGCTGGAGCAAGAACAATCAGAAAGCATAAATTAGAGAGAGAAGAGAGCTGTGGTTGAGCGTGTCGGTTTGTGCCTGCTGGGACACACTTTGATTTTGCATGAGACAGCAGACACCTTGCCCTGTCCACTGTCCGTGTGTGCTCAGGACACAAGTCCCCAGGAAGGTGAGGATGTCATGGGGCACTATTAAAGTAGAGAGGGGCAAGGAGACATTGAGTCTGGAGTTATTTCCTCAGCCTATGCAAATCAGCTTGGTGCTCAACACTGCTCCCTCCTGCCTTTCCTTCTCCTAGCACAGACGGGCCTTATCTCCTCCTTAGAAGTGAATGGGTGAGTCTACTAGATAGCAAGTTTCTAGATTAGACTGAGGTTTTGGACTAAGAGAACACAAAGCTTGGAGAAGTGCAAAGTCTGTGTCCTTCTGCTGCTTGACCCAAGTTACGCACACAAGTTGCGAGTCAAACAGTAAACAAAAAAATCGCAACAGCATAATCCACAATGACAGAAAATGTGATCAAAAATCAAGCTAGAGCACTACATTCTCATGTTACTTTTTAAAATTTAACCATTTTAGTTTTTTATTTACTTAGATGGAGGACAGGGAGCAAAATAAAACCATAGGAGCATCTGGCCAAGGAACAAAATCAGGTATCACCTCTACAGGCATGTATTTCCCAGTGTTATATTAACCTCTATTAAACAAGCGATTTGGAGAGTTTCCCAGTGTTACATTAACCTCTATTAAACAAATGATTTGGAGAGGCAAAGGCTTCCACTGAAGTGTGCTTTCGTGTTCCCTTGTGTCTGTTAGAAAATATTCTGGGAATATAACCTTTTGCTCTAAAACCATCCACACTTGCTTCTCTAGACCATGAGGGTTTGTGCTGCTAATAACAGTATTTTTACTCCTAGAATCACAGAATAATTAAGGTGGGATGGGACCTTGAGAAGTTACCTGCTTAAAGCAGAGTTCACCTAAAAGTCAGACTCAGCAGGTCAGGGCCCCATTCATTTAGGTGCCGAGGATGGAGGATCCACAGCCCCTCAGGGATCATTCCAGAGTTAAATCACCCTCACCATGAAAACATTCCTCCTTAAATCTAGCTACAGTTTCTCATTCCTCAGGCTGGGTACATTGCCTCCCACCCTCTTCAGAAAACTCTGTCTTTATATGTTAAACGAAAGCAGCCCTATCCTGAGGTGTCACCCACCACGCCTTGGAGAAGTGATGAACCTAGATCTCACAGCAGCTTTGCTTATCTGCTTTCCTGGCATTGTGCAGTGCATCAGTTTGCCCAGATCAGACTGAGAGAAAGGAAGGAACACAGATGCCTGCTCTGCCACAAGGGAGGACAGCCATCCAAAGCTGTTGCCCCTTCCATTGGGGTTCTTTGGGCTACCTGGTCTCACTGGTCTGGGACAGACCGTAACAAACCAGTTGGCCCATCAGATTGGTGTATTTGATAGTGTGGATCACAGGTCATTAATCTCTACATTTACTCACTACTGAAGCCAGCACCTTCTGTGCTCCCATCTCTGTACACAAGAGAAAAAGGAGGAGAGGACCGGCCCAGCCACACAGTGCTTTAAGTCCAAAGGGCACATTTCAAGAAAAAAATGACGTGCTGTCCTTGCCCACTGCTGGCTGGCAGCTGTGGAGGAAGAACAGGATAGCACGGGGAATGCAGGAAAACAAAAATATTCATGTTTTTCCTTTTTCATTGTGTTTGAGTTTTTTTTCCCTACTCTGACAACTTTTAACTGGAAATTGAGGGTCATCATCAATGTGCTCCTGGCAACTCCTGGCTACAGGTGTGGGAGATGTACACTGGCTGAATGCCTCGGAATGACACATGCATATATCTATTTACTTATAACCTTTTTGTGCCTGACTGTCTGATATCTGACAGGCCATGGACTGTGTATTAATTAACGCTTTAATTTCAGAGTCACATATAATTCAGCTCTTGAAATATTCCTCACTTCCCTCCTTTCCTCAAACCCAGGGTACCCCTTGAAACAATGCTTACCCACGGGGTTCAGGAGGAAAAGTCTGGGGATAAGACAGGCTCCTGCAGTACTTCCTTGTACTTCCAGCCTTGGAAGGGTTTTATGCAGCTTTCATGTGGACTTTGTGAGCATCACGGAGACTGGGAGAGTCCAACAAGATTTGCTGTAAAACAACAACACATAAAATGATTTACATGAGCAATGTGGATAAGAGAACTTCACAACAGAGCTTCACAGTCTCAAACAAATCCAAGCCATCTCAGCTCCCTGCTTTCCCAGTCCATCATAGCTTATTTGCTTCTTGGCCTGGTCTGGCCATAGCCTGTTTGGACTTGCCACCACTCTGTGCCCCACAGAAATCTTTAGTCCAGAATAGGTATAAACATTTTCCCATAATTTCGTGTAATTTTTTGCAACTTCCAATGCTTTAGGAAGCATTTCTTTATCAAGAGAGTCAGCCCTGAATTGTTGTATGTCCCTTCCAACTGAAACAGTACATTCTATTCTGTCTATTGTATTCTAGTCTATTGTATTCTGTCTATTCAACTGTATTTCAATAGAAAAGGACCTAAAGTGATCTTCTAGTCCAACTGCCTGACCAATTCAGGGCTGAACAAATTCAAGAACGTTTTTTAGGGCACCGTCTGGAAGTCTCTTCAATACTGACAGGCTTGGGGTATCAACCAGTTCTCTAGGAAGTGTGTTCCAGTGTTTGACCACCTTCTCAGTAAAGAAATGCTTCCTAAGCATATTTGATTCTGTTCTAACTCCTTATAGGCTCGAAGAGAATGAAGCTCATGTATCTTGTTTTATGCCTGAATTACTGCCAATGCACAAACCAGAAGCTCTGAATGTCATGGTGCTCAAGGCCTGTCTGTGCCCCTGGGAGCGTGTGGGAAGGTTCCCTCTCTGAGAACTCAACACTGGGGATAGAGGAACCTGCAGTGGGAGTAATGGGGCTTTTATGTGGCATCTATCTGTCTCACCCAAAATCCTAGCAAGAGATCCACACTCCTTTGCCTGCCACACTAACCACCAATTCCCAGTGCTCCTCCTTTCCTGGGCTGCTCAATATCCATGCAAACCTGTGCAGTTTCATCTGCACCCCTGGGGAGAGCCCACCCTTTCTCCCCTGACAGGTAGATAAGGCTTTCCCAGAAGTGAGCATCTGTCCCACCAGTGCTCCTGCCATGAGACACCATTTGAGAAGCCCCGGGGAAGCCCTGGGTGATGGTGGACTGTCCTTTCTTTTCCCCAAGCCTAGGGGTTCTGGGGTTAAGGATGGTGGAAGGCTTTTTGTAGCACGGTCAGTGCGCAGCTGCCTTTTACACAGATCTAGCCAGTTTTGGCACGCTCCATTGTAAAATGCCATGTTCCCCTTCCTCTCTGTATGCACAACAGGTATCCATTATCCTGACCCCGCAGAGCCTCTCCTGATGCACCTCTGCCAAGGGTGGCCTGGGAGTTCCAATGGAACAAAAACTCCCAAGCCTTACGTGCTGAGAGGATACAATGCGGCAAGGAAGAAATGAATTGGAGGCAAGAAGCAGGGTCTCTTAAGAAGTTAGTCTGAAGCAGCCTCAAACCTGCCAGCAGCTACTGCTGAAGCTCCTTCCCGCACAGCTCCCAGGGAGGAGGGATCACTCACCTGCGGCAGACGCTGCCCACACGCCACAACCCAGCACACTTCCCTGCTCCTGGCTGGCAGCAGTGGTTTTCCCTGGTTTTCCTTCCACTGGATCCAGCTAACGAGGGAGCCCACGGGGAAAATCTGTTCCCTTCCTCCTGCAAGTGCCTGCCAAGACACAGGTGCGGTGCCCCTGCCGGCTCCCCTTCCTGGTGCCGCGGCAGCACCGAGGTCCGGCTGCAGCCCTCGCCTCCTGCGCGGGCAGGTGCATTCCCCAGCTGGGTGGCGTCTCAGCAAACCTGCTGCTGCTCTTGGAGACGCTCCAGAGCCGCGCCGGTGTGCAGGTGCTACCCCTCCCTCCCTCCTCGGGCAGGATCTGGCCTCTGGCCACACACTGATCCTGGAAGGTGGCTCATTTCCTCCCAGCTGGAGGTGAAGGGGTGCCAGAGCCAGGGAGCAGCTCCCAGGCAGCAAGGTGAGAAGAAGCCTGCGGCCAGGCTGGCAGTGCTAGGAGACATTTGACACATTCAGCAAGTATTTGGTATTAAATAAAGTAGCTCCTGCTCTACTGTATAGGTTAGGGCCATCCAGTCATATCAGGGCTGGATCTTTCTATGGCAGTAGTTCAGGCAGGCACTCAAGTCAGGCAAGATGTCATTGTGCTGCTATCTTCCCATCAAAAGGCAGCTACAGAAGCCCCCTCCCCGGGAGACAGCAGCACCAGCAGAGTTTACCATGCTGCAGAAGAGTGTATTTCCTGGTAATCCATTGGAAAAAAACGGGTAACCATTTTGAGAGGAATTAGGGAAACAGAAAAGGATTCATTTAAGAGTTGAAGAATAAAAAAATGGAGTAGCAGGAATGTTGAAGTCAGTAGGGGAATGTCCCCTCCTTTCTGGCTGGGTTTCATGATAGCAGAAGGGATCATTACCATTAGTCTGAGCAGCTGGAAAATCTCCAGGGAAATGCAGAAAGAAGAGAACGGGACTGAACAACAGCTCTTGCCTGGCTAATGGAAAGGGAGGCTCAGTTATTAAGTCACATGCTAGTTTTTTATCAGGCTGTGAGATGGGAAGCTTAGGATACGCTTATCAAATAGAAACCAAGTAGTGTGACAGCTTCAGGAATTTGTCTGAGAAAAACCTGATAGATCTTTTGAGACCTGTGAAATTTCATCAGTCCAGAGGTTGTTGTCATAAATGTAAAAAAATAAATAGGATATGATGGGTTTTACTATACAAACACCTTTGAACGATGAGTTTGAAGCTATCCAGGAAAACCTGGTCTTTTAGTTGGCCCAGTCAGCAAAGAAGTCATCTAAGGGGAAACCTTATTCAGATAGCCATATAGTCATTTTAAAAAGTGGGCTGTAGCTTTTTAAGAGCATGAGATGCTTACCAGCTCCTTTAGGGAGGTACCAAAAGGAGAAACAGAACAATGCAGATCAAGAGAGGATGAAAGCAGAAAATGTTTTTGCACCCTGAGAGAATTCAGAACACCATTAGCACACAAACCATAATACAGTTACAGCTTAATTCTAAAACGTTTATACCACCTTTGTGTGGGAGTTTGACCTTGGTTTGATTTTCCCAGTATAGAAGGGGCTTGTACATCTATTTTGCTTCCAGCAGGTCTGATGAACTTTAGTTGTAACACTCTGCTGTGCCTGATGTTTAGTGCTCCCCTATACAAGCAAGGTTTTAGCTGCCCCTTAGCCACTAAGATCAAGTTCAAAATCCTCTTCAGCCTAGTCTGGCAGCTGAAGCTACCTAGGCTTAATCTGACAGGCTTTGTATTGCCTTTAAAATTTTTCTAACGAGAGTGACATAGGGGCATATTTTTAAGCATATCAGTTACCATTTAGAAATAATTCTCTACCCGTATATGCATATTAGGAAAAGATTCTTCTTTTTCAGAGAGGTTGACTGCATTTCTCTAAACCACAACTATTAAAGCAGTGTGTTGTATGATTCTAGCACTCAATTTGTCCTGGCAGAGAGAAGGGAAAATTATACCACACGAGAGCCTAGCAAATTAAAATGGGTGTGTCCTGAAAATTTTAGAGGGAACTGGTTTCTAAAATATTTACTAATTACATTAATTACATCCTCTTTCTGTACAGGAAGTATCAAGATGATTATATGGGGAGGGGAGGAGGAAGAAAGGGTGTTAAGATAGCCCATTAACAAACCATTAACTTCTTCCTTTTGCTCCTGTGAAACCTATGCTCCATACAGGTTAAAGATACAAAATGGAAAAGAAAATAGACTAAAGAAACTTAATTCCACATTCAGGGACAAAGCACTCATCTGAAGTCTTCAAAATCAGTGGAGCTCATGGAACCATCTATTTTGCCGTGGTATTACCCTGGAAATGAGTCTAGTATTCCTGATGGTAACACAGCTTACATGTTACCCAGCCCTGGCACCACCTTCTTATGTATAATATTATTAGGAATATATAAAAGCAGTCATCACTTTTCCACAGTTCAGGATAGGAAATGAAACAGCAAGATACTGGCTGTTATAGTACCATAAAGTTCCATGCTCAACCAGTGGCTTAAACTTCTGATATATGTGAAATACTCCTCAGTGGGACAGTGTGTCATGCACTGACAACAAAAGATGAAAAATTTAGAGGATTTTTCCCCCTCATTATTAAAGAAATTACTCCCTGCCTTTTTCTGTGTATGAGTACTTTGCAGAGTGACTTATTAGGAGAATTTCACTGAAAAACTGAACTAAAGTGATTGTGGATGTTGGAAAAAAGACAAACAAAAATCAATTTATCAAAGTTATAGGAGTTATGACATAAGCTTTCAACTTTATTCCAGATTTTGGGAGCCTGAAACTGAGCTGCCTTTTTTGTCCTGCTGAAATTACCGTAGCAGATGAGGCAACACATCTCTAGACAGGAGGCAGATGCTTGAGCAAGGGGTCTGACTCCGGTGTGCTTGAGTCAGAGGCTGCCCTCACAAGGCTTGTTAATCTGTGACTGGATACTTGCTTGGAATAACAATGACATCTGCCTTAAGAGCAGCAGTCCTTTGTATGGACATAGACAATTTAATACTGGAAAATAAGAGGCTGATGTTGAATTTTGCACCACAATGACACCAAATTGGAATTCTAGCAGAAAATGCTTACAGTTTGACCAGCTCTTAGGAATTAGGACACATTTGTTTTTGAGAGAAAGATAAGTACCCAGCAGAAGTATCTTTGAAGGCACAAAGATTAGTTTTACACTAACACAAATTTATTCTTTTTCTCTTGGCTCCTAAGTCTCATGAAAAGGGCAGATTTCAGGAAAATAGAAGTGTTCAGAGCACTGATTGTTGCACAAATGCTTCTAGTGGAAGAGTATAAGATCATGTAAGTCTAATCTACGCTGTTGCGTTTCTGATCTTGCCAGGAGGATATAATAACATAAGGCATCCTTGAACCACGTCAGTGTTGCTGTGTCTTGTGGTGTCTTTCCAGATTCAGTTCAGGAAGACTTCTGACCAAGAGAGACTGAACCTGGACAGTTCAGGACTTGCCTCTTCTCCCGGATTTGGTCTCGCAGACACTGAATTTCTAGCTGCTGCATTTCTATGATTTTTTCACTTTCCATCTGTGGATTCAACCTCAGGATAGCTGGGCTGGACAGAAGTTCACTGGAGAAAGCTAGAATATAAAATAGAGAGGACTTAGCACTGTAACAAAGGTCCAGCTCATACAGTTCTTTGGCATGAATAAGGGAAGGAATCTTTCAGGGCTGAAGGAGTAGGTCTAAATAGTAAGAATCTGCAGGATTTAGCAGCTTCTACAATTAACATTAAAATATAACAGGTACCACCAGGCAGACAAGCTAGAATGAAACACAGACAGTACTAGAATTGTTCACCAAGGACAAAAAGGGCTTCTGCAATGAGTACTGACAATATGGAAAATATACAAGAACTATTCACCTGTGTCTTCAATTGCCTTTTTGTCCTTGTTTAATCTCAGTGCTGACTGGAGGTCGTGCACATGGGTGTAGGCCACCCTCAGTTCTTCCCGCAAGTCATTGATTTCCTTAATCAGACTCACATTTTCCTGCAAAAACAACATGCTCTATAAGGAAAAGCACAGGTACTATCTGGCTGAGCAATATGTATCTTCATATCTTTGAGAAAGACACTGGACAGTACAGAACCAGTATCACAAGCAGAAGGTGCTGGGCAATCAGAAGAGTACACAACATTTCAGGTAAGACCACAGCAGATGTGACACAGAATATGACAGTATTCAAACCACGTTAGCTCAAAAAACTAGTATTTGTTTCGCTTTTCTGACTGCAGCTGCACTCCAAGGTATCATCTTCCTTGCCAATTCCAAATGGAAGCTCAGGGCCTTCCTAAATTGATCCAATTAATTCTGAATTAATGCAGAGAATTCCCATCTCTCCCTCCAGTGCCTATTATTTTGCTTTTCATTTGTCACTATGTATTTGTTCACTCAAATTATCTTTATCTCCTTGCAATTATTCAAAGCCTTCTTCATTAGTTCTGACAGACATCACTTTTCCACACTCCTTCCAAATTATTACGAAATATATAAAGCATGGGGAGATTTGAGATACCTACTGCTAACATGCTGTTATAAGGAAAAGTTAGCAATGTATTCATCTTTTGTTCTTTTTTCAGCCAGTTTTCAGCCCATAAAAGTTCAATCCTCTAATTTTTCAGTAGCCTACCATCAAGCATCTTGCTGAAGGAGCTGTGGAAGTGCCAGCAAATGTAATTTACCCATTGTTGCAACAGGTTCAAAGACTTCAGCAAAACCAGTATGGGCTAATACTAGTGAAGGATGATAAAACTGCTGCTCATGATTCAGAAACAGGAGCACCTTTAACTAAATATTTTTTTCTGTATTCAAGAGAGCGAAGTGGAATTGTATATTTGCCTCTTACAAGGACAGTGAACACCTTACCACATCAATAACTAGGGCAAATGTTAAACACCTGCCATCATACTTGAACCAAGAATAGCTACTATTTCAGTTACCTGTGGTGGTTTTTTTAGAACTTTTGAAACACAGCACCATTCCAACCCCTGAAACTTCATCGTAAGTGGCAATATTTCAAAAAGATAGATGGCAAAAAGGCATGCTTAGGGTACCTCACATAATACCAGTCTCAAGCAGTAGGGAACCCACTAAAACAATAGGAGATAAGAACAAGGATTAATGAAATATTTCCATGAAAATGGTGTCTTCAAATCTTGTTTTTTACTTTTGTTTTAATGATAATTTTGGTTGATAGAGATAATTACGTTGTCTTTAAAGATTGTGCAAAGCATATGACTCAGTTCCTTCGAATATACTTGTAAAAGTATTGGCACCACACAACTGCAGACTGGTCAGTAGCAAAGTACAAAGCTCATTGCACCTCTCCGCATGTGGCTGCACTCAAGGAGCTCAGGTTGGCAGCAATAGCTCAGGGCATGCGTGTGGCAAGATTATCAATACTTCACACTAAGGCAAGAACAGCAGCTGTGCTTTAGTTTCTCCTCAGCTGAAAGTCACAGACTTGAGGAAGAGTGTGAGATTCATTAAGATCTGAACTTGTTGGGCAAGAAGAGTTGCTCTTGCAGTGGTTATGTTGGACTATAAAAGCAGCAGGAGTTGGTGTGCTCAGGCACCTCTGGAACTGTAGTATATTGTTGAGTCTGACTTGTTTAACTCAAGCCTTTAAATAAAGATGAAATTTGACTCTATGCATTTATTCCAGAGCTTGATCCTGAAGGAACACATGAAGACGGTAACTTCCAATAGTCAGTCAAGGTAATTTTCTTTTGACCAGCTTTAAGGGTTAGGTCACAGCATTTCCGTTTAGGTGTACTTTAGTCATGAGCACCTTCATGGGTTTGGTCCAAGTGATTGCCTGCTGCTATCAAATAAAGATCTTGCTTTTGGTCTATCAGAAAATATAATACAGAGTATCTTGTATGAGGCAATCTGGGCTATGTAGAAATGTCTTGTTTGGTTTGCTTGGTGCTAAAAGGCTGTTGGTTGACAGTGATAATATTTTTCTGAAGAGGCCTTCTCTCCAGAGAGATTAGCCTTTAATTCAGTATTTGCATTCTCACAGAATTCTTGTACTGCAATGCAATGTCACAGAATGGATTAAAATAAATTTTCATGGGAAAACTCATTGTCACGGGATGTTGTGGCAAAGAACCAATTGTTTCAGAAAAGGGACTGATCAAATGCATGGATGATGAGGCCACCAGGTACAATGGCACATGACACGGATGTAATCTGCAGCCTAGGAAGTCCCTACAGTGCTGACTGTCAGAGACAGGTAGGACATATAGAAAATTTCATCCTATGTAGGCTTCAGTTTAAGCAGCACTACTTCAAGGTTATTCAGTGTCTCTGTTTTTATGTATCTAAAGAAGCTATTACAAATACAGAAGGCTGGAGGAAAAACTAATAGTTGAATTACAGGCAACTTGTCAACTGGTAAGAATAATTAAAATTATCTTGACAGTTCTAATCATCTGTTGCAGCAGTCACTAGTGGAGTATACCTATGAATAATCTCTCAAGAGGAAGGCATAGCTCTGAGAATGTAAGCGCAACTGAGGAATAATAAAAATACAGAGCTAGAAGACTGTCAAGATGTCATTTGCTTTTTCAAAGCAAATCTTGACAGAAGTTTGTCTAAACTAGTCTTAAAAGCCCCCTGTGAAAGACTGGAAGACCATGATAATTCCTGCTGGCTGTAAAATCTCATTAATCTACTGGACTTCAGAGAACTGCTTTTCCTTTGAAGAAACCAGGCTGGTTAGAATCTTTGATATCTTCATCTTCCAGATGTTTTATTAATTTTGTTTTAATCATCATTTCATGTTAGGCTTACTGATCCAAGACACCAAGTATTATCATTATGAACACCATCTGTCACCCTATTCCAGCAAGGAAATTCTTCAGGTTATTTTCTGAAGCCATCTCCTTTTGTGCCAAAGGAAACATCTAACTCACAGAAAGTGAAAAAATTAAAACAAGGGCAGGGAAGAAGATTGCTGCTGTCTAGCCCTGAAGAAACAAATTATGAATAAATAGCAAACAACAGATGACTTAGGAGGAGACTGAGATTAATGATCCTGAGGAAGCATAACAAAGTTACAATGGAGAAAGGGCTAGTGAGGGGAAAAAGAAATGCTGACTGAGCAGAAGGAGATCATATTAGGAAGAGACTGGAAAAGCTGTCCTCCTAGGATGTCTGGTGTGGGGCTCTAGGTCCTCCCACTCCAGATGAAAACAAATTGGATCTTTGACCCCAGCAGTCACGAGTTTACCTTGCTTTGTAAGAAACAAGGGTTCTGACCAAGAGATGTTAGTACAAATAGACATATTCCCCATGTATTTCTGAACTTCCTTGAGAAATCTGGATGTGAAAAGCAGAAAGTTCTTCTGAATTCAGACCAGTAGGCATGGGACTATGGAGACAAAGTTTTTTTTCCTTTTCTTCCTCCAAAATTAATTCCTAAACATTACCACATAGCAGATAGATACAGCTTGACACCCAAACAAGGGCAAATTGACTATGATGGCAACTATAAATACTGTTTGAAATAAAAAATAAGTATGGTAATTTCCTTAAAAACATCCATGCACCAGAAGTTCCCTATCTCCTTTTAGGAAGTGGGAGATAAAGAAAAGTATCCACAAAACAGCAGCCATTTCTGACTTCAGAGATCTTGCTCTTTTTGTTCAGAAAATTTAATGGAGGCACTTGAAAAATGCAGGAATTTCTGGCAAGAAAGCCAACCAAAACTATTTCAAAGTCCTAAGAAACCATAACAGTAAGGTTACTAAAGTCTCTTTTGTGCAGCCACTTCGTTTGTTCCCCCTCCACACCACAAGGAAAAGACTTATTACCTGCATGATGAGCATGTAAGCAGTGTGCTGCATTTCCTTATCCTTTATCACCTTCTTCCTTAGAACTGCCAAATTCCTCTCGTGATACTCTTGCTGTTTCTTGTACTGCTGCTGCAAATCTGCATCTACTGCTTGAACCTCCACCTGAGAGGGCACAGAATGTTGCCTCAGTAATTACACTACCAGACAAAGTCATGGGCAAGGAGAAAGCAAAGGTCCTGACTCACCAGGTCTGATTGATGCACATACTTGGTGTAGAGTTCACGGATACCATCCTTCATTTTTTTGGAATCGTCAATGAAGCTCACACAATTATGAAGGTCTGACTTAAATCGTTTGATGAGGGTTTCCATATCTTGCTTCTGCAAGAATGATGTAGACACATTCTTACTTGGTTCATCATGTGCAATTTTCTAGAAAGTCTAGCAGAACTGGTGAAAACTCTCATATACTTCCTTTCACTTCATTTAAAAAAAAAAAATTAATTAAAAACTCATTGGGAATGTGAGCACTACATGTTGAATAGCAGTGATAGATTTTAGCAGTAATAATACTTGCACTAGGTAATATCAGTGCCAGCATCCAGAGATGACATCTGAAAACCAGTGGCTCATTATGCTATCGTCCACTGTCCTTTCCCAAACACAGAATCACAGAATATGCTGAGTTGGAAGAGACCCACCAGGATCGAGTCCAACTCAGCCCTGCACAGGACGTCCCCAGGAGCTACAACATGTGCCTGAGAGCATTGTCAAAATGTTGTCCTACCTTCTTATTTAGAAACAACACACCAACAGTTAAGAAGAGAAGTCAAGGGACAGAACACACGGGACGTATGCACAGCTTGCTGATTTCACCTCAAGGTTGCCTTCTCATTCTCTCTTGGTTTCTGCCAGGCCTCTCTACCTGCTTCCTCACTCATGCACTGCCTGCTAAGCTCCTCCACCTTCACCTTCACTCACTTTTCCTCCCTCTTGTCTGATATGTTGTCAAACAAGGGGTCCTTGACTCCCCATTAATGAGACCATCCTTTATGTCATCCTGCTAATGCCTAGGTGGTATATTACATGCTGCTCCTGTTTAGGCCAAGCGTCCCCAGATTTCAGGCTTGGGCAGGAACAAGTAGTTCAGCAGTCGCTTCACTGTTCCGTTAAACTCAGGACAATATGTGTTGACGCATAAATAACTGGATTTTTTTTTTTAATATGAATGCTCTAAGCTGGTTGCAGGCTTGGAAGTTTTGTGTCTTTGTCCCCACTGACCAGAGACTCTCTTGGTCCTTGGACACAGCACCCTTGAAGTAACTGTTTGCTCAGATGAATGCTTCACCAGTGTTCTGTCCCCACCAATGTCATTCTGTGGGACCTGCTTGGTGGGGGTACCTCATACCTTCTCCATCTCTCTGTGCACCTGGCGAGCAGTTGCCCTCTGTTTCTGTTGCAGTTGTGTGATGTTCATCTTCAGCTCTGTGCTCTCCTTGCGGAATTGTTCCAGCTCCTCCTCCATCTGAAAGGAAGCAGGAGGAGGAAATCAGGGCTAAAAGGAGATGTGAAAAAATAACACATAACAGGAAAACCAGAAACTGGAAATACAGACATGAGGGAATAGGTCCCCCTTCAGGTTGAATGACAACATGAGAAATGTCAATTTTGTAACAACACTGCCCTCTTTCAGAATATACAGAAACCACACAAATGAATGTGCAACTCCCTGTTGAGTCACATTGATCTATATTATGTGATGCTCCTTCATTTCCTTGAGCTGAACTGGAGCTCTGCCATTCCATCTGAATAAAAATGGATGAGATGGAAATCAACAGTCAATACTGGAAACAGTAAGTGCAACAATCACTAGAACCTGATACTGAAAAGAAACAAATGGATTGAAAACTGTAGGTACATATGTAGAACACACAGGAGAAAACAATAAGGGTACTACAGCATTTACTTATGGCACAAGATGGTGACCAGAAAAGAGAACACGGATTTCATCTTGCTAGTCTGAAGTACATAGAAATTGTTCATTAGTTTGCATTTTATTTAAAAGACTATGTCACCATAGTCCTAGTTTGGCTGAGCTAAGGATACATCTATGCAGAGATCATAGTAAGTTTCTATCATAAATAAGTTCCCTCAATGAATTTGCTGCATGCTAAGCATGAATACATTAAAATTTCCCATGTATCAACTGATTAATATAATTTGTCCATGTACCTAACCCCTAAGCAGAGTTATGTTTGCATAAATCTGCAACATTTCTGAGAGAAGAAATTTACTCTCTTCCACCAGATCAGTAAAAGCAGTGTCTTGCAAATGCTACAAGGCACATGGAGGGCAACCACATAAAGACAAGATCTATTTTTAAGCAAAATCTAGAATTACATACAGGAACTTAAATAACTATGTTGTTTACTGGTAGCATGTGATAGAAAATTAAATAGCTGTTGTGTGCAGATATTTTTACTAGCTGCATGGATATTGAATCAGTGCTGTGTATCCTTGAAAGAAGTCAAGGAACAAACAGGGTGGAATCTTTCATGGACTTGTTGGGTCATCTTTGTATTCAGACAATGGGCTTAGTAGCAGAGGCCAAATGAGAGTGTTACTCACCTCATCGATCTGTTTCTTCATTGTCTCAATATTATTTTCACGTGACTCTATTTGCTTCTTAAACTCCTCTATTCTGTAACTCAGCACAAACTTGAAATTTTGCAGTTCCTGATTTTTCATTTTTAGATCATATACATGCTTCTCCTGGAAGAAATGGGTACAGAGATCTGAATCAGACCCAGCACTCTCAAACAGATCCCTAGGACAAGGCAAAAACATGGAAGAGGCAAAACCAGCAGTCACAGATCTTGTGGAAGACTGGACTTTAGCTGAAAATCTACAGATTAGATGGGAGGGGGCAAATAAAGCTGAACCATCTACAGATTCCAGAGCAGGGGACAAGAAAGTCAACATCCTGAACTTGAGCTCTCCAAGAAAAGCTTAGAATGCCAATTAAATACCAAAATCCCAAACTGGAGATCACAAATTCCTTACGATGAAACTGAGTTTCCAGTCATGTCATATTACCACAACAAATACTATTAAAATAAATATCTCTATTTAATTAAGGGAGGTGATTTTGACCTCAGCAAATTGTCCAGTTTCTCACCTTCTCTAGGATAGCGTCTGTTCTCTCTTTAACCTCTGTCTTTAGTGTCATGATTTCCTTCTCCAGTGATTTAATGATGTCTTGCAGCTTCTGCTGTTCCAGTCTCATTTCCTCAATATCCCTGTTTCGGTCCTTGAGCTCTTTCTGTAGGCTGTTCAACTAGAGAGGCAAACAAGTAAGAACTTCACAGTCTCCAAAAGCTGTGAACAACTTGGCCATCCTATTCTGTAGGATACATTGTAGAGAGTGTGGGATAAAGGATATCAAATTAAGACATGAAGAAGGAGCATCACATCAGTTAAATGCCTGTAACTCAAAAGGGGGTTGAGTATCCATTTTTGCTTTTTCTGTATATTCTGGCAAGAATACCTACTGCACTACAAGGAAGCAAGGAAATTGCATCCAGAAGCAAGAAGGGTATGGATATTATACCTGAGCATCACCTGCAAATAACACTCAATCCATGGAAAATTCTTACAAGGTGAACATTTGCCATACACCTCTAAAGATGGAAGACTGGAAGGGTGCCCAGTTCATAGCTCTTGTGTACCCTCAAAATCCCTGCCTCAGTACTAAGATCTGCAAAGCCGAGAAACTTGGAACCAATGAATGGTGCTGGAAAAACTGTAAGGACACACAAAGAAATTCCTGAGGTCTAAAAGACAAAGAAACCAAAGACAGTACCATGATAGCAGAGGGTATGAAAAGAACCTCTCTGTCTCCAGATAGATACCGAAGAAAACAAAAAAGAAAAAATGTCCCTCTAACATCCTTAGGCAAATGTAATACTCAGACACTAAAAGAGGTAAAAAGATTTTATGCCTCCTTAAAAATCCTAGTAAAGCCAATAAAAAATGATGATGCAAACAAAACATGGGGATTATTGCATCGAACGAAGCAGTAGAAGTATTTTACTAATAAAGCAAAGTATTAAATCTTAGAAAAATTAAAAGGTTCATTTCTTTCCTGTCATAGGATGAACAATATTATTTATAGTTTAAAACTATGTAGATAAGAGAAAGTGTACTAATAAAAACACACCTCCTTTATCATCTTTCTCTAATCATATCAGGAATACAATCAGCAGACAGCTTCTTCTTCTGCCCAAATATTCTAAACGCTCAAACTAACTTAAGAATGGGCTACTGTTCTCATACGAAATGCCACATATTTACAGACTAGATTAATGGACTAAATTGACATGCCATTAATCACATTCAATCCTCAGTTACAGGTCTTCTTGTGCAGGTCTGATACTAGCACAGAATAAAATATACCCTTTTATTCAAGACTCCTATTTCTCCTTTCAGTTGTATGTTGGACTCCTTTTCTTCCAAGAGCTGTCTCTCATACTTGTCTTTGATTTCCAAGATTTCTTTGTCTCCATCTTCATAAATTTGTTTCTCCATTTCTTCTTGTGCTTGAATCTGCTTCTTCATCTTCTCCTTTGCCTGGAGGTTAGGAAAACAAAAATTAGAGAAGACAATAGTAAGAGACCAATAAAGGAGAGAAATAAAAGATTATTTGTAACTGTGTTTCTTCTGGGAGAATCTGTATTTAGTGGAATATTCAATTGCAGCAATATCATCTAAGATAAATTCTCAGTGGATTAAAGTAACTTTAGAAACTGATAACATATACATTAAAAGTTCTTTTTTTTTTTTAAATAATTCTTAAGACTTGCATGCTTCAGGTTAGGAATCTGGCTCAAATACTAACATCAGCAAACTTGTTCTGGCTGCAGAACAAACCAGTATCACTTAGTATCTTTTAGAATTGCTCTTTCTGATGCATTAGGACCAATAAACACTTGGGTTTGCCTCAGTCTCTGTATGCCTCTCTTCTTACATTCTTTTCAAATTGGTCTTGCAACACATGGCTGCAAACAGTAATAGTGATAGGATTTACTGACTCTAAATATGTAAGTATCAGTTATCTGGCTGGCTTTTGTCAAGCCAAGTCTTTGACCACAGGAGTTTTTGAAGTATTCAGGATATTTATCTTTGTTCCCCAAATTATGCAGGTAAGAACCTCAAGGGCTCAGGAGTGTAATTCAGCATTTTCAAAATGTTATCTCTTCACCAGAACAAAATGATTGAATCTTTCTTTCTTCAATTACAGTAAATGTATCAGCTAAGTCACATTAATAAACAGGAATTCTGAGATGTAGCTGAGAAAGCCCAAGGATATTAATCTTAGCAAGTTACTCAAGGTATGAAACCCTGAAAAGTTGGTAACTCAGCTGTGTCTTCCTTATTACAATTCTACCTGTCAAAATATTTTCCCATGGTTACAAGCAGATTAGGATTTGCATGGAAGATGCCGACCTCTCCCGTCCTAGGGAATATTTTATCACAGTTGAAGATAAACTTGGTCAGCGAATCAAACTGCAAATCAAGCTTCCTACCTCTTTGAGCAGAACAGCTTTATCTTTAAGTTTTTTCTCATAATGTTCTTTTAACTCCGCCACTGCCTTGCTTTTGCTTTCCTCCAAATTGTGCAATTGTTTCTCGTATTCCTCCTCCATCTTCTGGGATTTCACCTGCAGCTCCTGGTATTTCTCATTTTCCATTGAGAGTTTCTGACTACTGTCAGATTCTGTTAACAGGAAACATGGAATGGATAAAACTAATACAAAAGAAGGGTGAATCTTATCCTTCTGCAGCTATCACTGTCTTATTCTTTACTGTCTGTTTGGCAGCTCGTTGCAATAAATTACAAGGAGAAGTATTTCAACACTTTCTTCATGTGATATACAGGGGCTCTAGACTCTATAGCCATACAAAATTGACAGCTAATTTAGGCATTTCCTTGGGATGATAACCACGGCAGAGCTGTATAAGCTCAACTGCTACAAAGTATGAGTAGGCAATGGACTCATTTATGGGGGGACTTGCTCTTTGGTACTAATTCGCAGTATTTTTATCTCGATTACAAATCTGGAGTCCAGCTTTTTCCAGGCTGTGCGCACCTCCTTGCTGAATTGAATGACTGCATTGTTCTTGCACAGCGAGCTATAAAATAAATGAAGAAATTACTAATCTCAAGAACCAAACCTCTAAGGTACAGGGCCCATGTGCATGTTCTCATCACGGGCACAGGCGTGGTGCAGTTTAGACAATCATGTGGTCTGCACCAAATACCTACATGACATACATTCATTTTTCTTTACACCTCTACTCTAGTAATCCCTCCCTGTCACATCATTTGCTATCAATAAAGCATTTCCCCTGTTTCTAGTCACAAACACTTGTTAGAGTCTAACCTAGCTGTTGCACCTCCCTGGCCTGTTTATCCATCAGCTCAGACAGTTGAACCTGGTGTTGTAGCTCCAATTTTTCTTTCTCTTCCTGTAAATTCTGGGAAAAAAATAAGAAAAATATATTTTAAGTTGAAACTAGGCAAAGTAATGTCCAAATTGTTTGTGCTCTTGCCCCTGGTGAGGAATACATACACAACAGAAATATGTTTGAAATCTCTCATCAAAACTGAGATGCCGTATGTCACTAAAACAAGTGTTCCCAGATATTAGTTTGATTTGACAAGTTAAGCTAATGAAAGCTAAGGAAGAATAGCAAACAGAGTTCATGTAATACAGGGTACTGATCCTAATTTAGAAAGAAAAGTTTGTGAGCTACAAAAGCCTCCACTCCTTTATGTATGCCTGCTTGAGGAGAATTTGCAGTTCCACAAATTATTGTCCAGATATTAAAGTTCAAACTGCTTCCTGTCTCACTTGAAGCAACCTTGAGGTCCTAAAATGCTGACATTTGCATAGTATGACATAAAGCTAAGCATGAGTGAATTCTGAATGCCATTTTCTTGGAATGTCAGACTGCCAGAACAAATTACTTAATCTTCTACAAAAGCACAAAGAACTGGAGCAAGAAAACATCTGAGAAATTTCCCAGAGAAGCTAGGAATTGAACCATAGCTACAATATTTTCACCTTCTTCTCGTAACAACTGCATGGGTCTTGCATAAGCAGAAATATTCCATTTGTCCGATGGATACAACTAGAAAGGTTAGCCCCAAGTCTAAAGCTGTCATTCAGTTTAATCTTAACATGTACTGATACTTGGACAGGAAGTACAATTTGCCTGCCTAGAGAACTTTTATTCACTCTCAAAGGCACTTGCTTGCAAGCCTGTAATCAACAAGTCTAAAGAATTTTCAGTGCATCTGAGATTATTATAACTTTATAGCCAAGCATTACTTATCAAAAGACCTGAAGAACTGCAGAAAAAAACCAGCAGAGATAAAACAGAGGTAGAGGAATCCACAAGAATTGAAATAGCTTTCTTGTACAAGGTTAGGTTCTACAAAAGAGAGGAAAAATAGAAAGGTTAAAACTCAGGTTATTTAGATGAAAAAACCACAGTGAGACAAGCCAAAGAGCCTGAAAAAATACTTGAAGACAACATTAAAATGAATAATTAAACCTCCTCAAAAATAAATATCAAAAACCTACTAGAACAACTGTAGGGCCAAAAGACAAGAAAGGCATAAAAAGAGCACTTGAAAATTACAAGCCTGTAAAATACTACAACTAATAAGTAACTTGGCAAGCTTTCATACTGAACTCCTTTATGTGGAGTCAAACAGAAATACTGCTTGAAGGGACTATGCACAACTCAATAAAATAAGCAGTAACAAATCACCAGAACAGGACAATATTCACCCAAAAGCTCAAAAAGAACATGAGGTTGACAGGATTGAATCATGTGATATATAATCTCTTACTTCAAGTTGTTTTACTGCCAGAGAAATTACTACTGGATCCCTTGCCTTCTACATCTAAAAGAAGTCCAGAAATATAACAAATTACAGGTCAGAAATCCAGTGTATACTCCAGACAGATGGACAGAATAGCCTTATCAGACACAGATAAATAAGACACTGGGAAGAATTATCACAGCCTTTGCTTTTCAGAGGAGTCCTGCTTCATGACCACGAAGAAATCAATAAGCACACGAACAGAAGACATCCAGGAAATATATTTTACTTTTATTTTCAAAAAACATACAAGAAACCTCAGCAGATGTTCTTAAAAAGTTCTAAGCAGACAGGACATAAAGAAGGCAGCATAAGGAGAATAATTGTTAGATCCTGAAGCAGCTGCAACCTTATATGCAAAGGAGCTTTTAAGGCACGATCCCATTTCTACTACTGATCCTTGGTCTCAGGCAGTATTTATTGTGCTGTTTTTATGCGAAGATACTTACAGGCCACCTAGGAGAACTCTTGCATCCTCTTGTACCTATAAGATACTTGACTCAAAGGTAGTTTCATGCTTTACAAATATCAAGAACATCTTGACTGGAAAGGAATGATTTCAGGTGCCGTATTGCATTTCTATATATGTAATGCAAGCTTGAACTCAACTCTTCAGTGAAAGATATCTTAGTATTTGGTTCTGCAATATGAATCATACCTGGTGTTTGGTTTTAAGGGAGTCTATTTCCTGAGTGAAATTCTCTTCCAATGCTTTTATTTTTCCTTCACAGTACATGTCCTTGAGACGTAGCTCGTAATCACTTTCTGTCTGTAGATCTTTCACACAAATCTGCAGGTCTAGTATTGCCTGACTCTGTTAGGACATGGATGAGGAAACAGTTTTAAGAGAGAGAATATTTGCCATCAGCAACAGCTTGTTAAGGATGTTTTATTTACATGCACATATTTATGAACAACAGCCTTTACAGAGAATCTTCAGACAGACCAAGAAGTTCTAGAAGTAAGGTTCCTTTGCTGTCTTACAAGATGGCTTATAGAAATGCATCTTCTGACTTCTCTACTCCATTAAAAGTGTTTTCAAGAGAGGAAAGTATTAGAGAAAAGACTAAACCTTTCTCCACACTCCCTGTTTGTACAATGCTGTTTGCATATTGACAAGCTGCTGCAGCAACTTGCTGTACCCTCTTTGACCAAAGCCATGCAAGCCATATACGACTGGCTGGTAACAACCACCATGCAAATGCAACTCACAGAAATCCTATGGTTGATGTTCACAAGTTGCTCCTCCTACCTTCTCATCTATATCTGATCTCATGATCAACACTTCCTCAGCATACTGAAGTTCCTGTTCCCCTTTCAGTCCCCCACCTTCTTTATCATGCACTTTCCAGATAAATATACAGCCATCCTCTGAAGCAGTCAGTAGAAATTGGTCATCATTTGTTATTGTCATCTTAGAAGGAAGAGACAACAAAATAATAGACGAGACATGGAAGAATGGAGACATGGTTTTATTTTACACCACATTTTTCTCCCCACCCACATACTGCC
Organism: Rhagologus leucostigma; assembly: GCA_013397725.1. Taxonomy (NCBI): domain Eukaryota; kingdom Metazoa; phylum Chordata; class Aves; order Passeriformes; genus Rhagologus; species Rhagologus leucostigma. The sequence continues at coordinate 16,658 of VZTD01002086.1, read as the reverse complement.
TTCATTTCAACCACAGAAAATGAACAGCAGAAATAATAACATAGCCCCACTACCAACATTTTGATTATGTCCTCTACTCCTGTTCCACCCTGGTTGAAACAACAAAGGGAAGGGAAAGAATATGTGTAGACACTGGATCTGCTTCTGGTCTCAAAGCCAGAGAAGATTTTTAAAAACCTGAAACAGAAAAGAGCTTCTAGACAATTACAGCACAGACAGGCAATTTATATGACAATTCCAAAGGTCTCTAGTGTTTTTCTTTGAGAAGTTGCATGAGCAACAGATGGCTAAATTTTTTCTTTTGAAACTACAACTAAGCTCACCAAGAACTATCTAGTAATAACTGCTGTCACCTCCTCCAGACCTGCTGTGGCTGCCTGATCTGGCATAGAGTACCTGGGAGCTGATACAGCTTGCAAATAAGGTGAAAGTAGAGTTACAGTAACTGAAGTTCATATTCTAATGTTGGACTGTGCAAGGATAAGTCAAGGTGCTGTAGTCGACAGTGATACTTAGAATGCCAAAATTATAACCAGTTTTAACAACACAGAACATGTGGCTTCCTGCAGCACGGGGACCTATCGAAGCACACTGAGGGACCTGACAAAAGTGCTCACCGAGCCCTTTCAGTTATTTGGCAGCAACACTCGCTGACTAGGGAAGTCTCAGCTGTCTGGAAACGGGCAAATGTTATGCCCATCTACAAGTGAAAGTGGTGCAGTCACCATCCCTGAAGGTATTTAAGAGATGTGTAGATGTGGTGCTTGGGGACATGGTTTAGTGCGGACTTGGCTGTGCTGGATTAACAGCTGGATTTGATGATCTAAAAGGTCTTTTCCAACCTAAACAATTCTATGACAAAATTACCTTCCTCTTTGCAGAAGGAGCTGTATCAAAGTTCTTCATCCAGTATGCCATGTTTTGTAACCTGGTGCAAGCCACTTTTTAGCCAACAGCTTATTCCCTGACACATCTAGAGACAGGACTCCTATGAATGCTGCAATATTCATTCTCCATGTGCAGACTCAGCCTTAATTTTAACATATTATGCTATGAATTAGGAAGGAGAAGCAGCCCTAAAGGAGCTGTGTGCAGCTGCTACCACAGGGAAAAGAAAGAACTGTGTGCTACCTTTGTAACAGCACCTGCATGGGCCTGGTACTCATTGAAATCCTTCTTCAGAGTTAATGGGTACTTCATAGCTCGAATTGTCCCCAGGGATGTACCAACAAATATCATGCGCCCGGAACGAGAGACAGCGACAGTCGTATAAACAACGTCATAAGCAGGCACTTCGTGCTTGATCTAAAAAATAAACCAACAGCACACACCACCACACAAAACCCTCACATTACATTAAGTATTTGATTATGTATTGCATGAGTAATTGTTATACCTCTGCCTGCAGCAAATAATGCAGTTAAAAGAATCTATATGCCTATAGAAGTATAGACTGAAAAGCAATTAGTATCAAGCTTTACACATTTTTTAAAAAAATTATTTTAGATTTAAAAGAAATATTTAGATATAAAATTTATATATTTATTATAGATATGCAGTATTAAAATTTCAAGCCAAGCTGGTGTGATCTGAAAGATGTAATGGTTATTACACACAATTTACTACTTTTCTGAAAAAAAAAGGCATGTAGATACAGTGGTAGATGTGATACATTTGTACTTCAGCAGAACAGTTGATACAATATTGCCTATTTAGTTTGCTAAGTGGATTAGAAAATTTCTAGGTAAATCCAAGTAAAATTACAAAAATATAAAACTACAACAAAATCTCAGGTTTCATTGTAAAGGACATAAGAACACAAAAGTGTCAGTAGACATCACAGCTCTCAAAACCAGACCGATTCCTATGTACCAAACGGATGCTAAGGAAACCAAAGCCCCAGTACCTTCCCCAGAGAATCTAGCAAAATCCCAGAGTGCTTGTTAGCTCACCGAAGACTCTGAAATCTCTTTGAGAGTTCGGTCAGATCCAACAGCAAAGATAATTTTGGCATCATAAGTCAGGGAAATGCTGCTGTAGATGCAGGTCTTGAGCACACATTCTGACTCCTTTTTACCTGTCAACAAGTTCCACTCATACACAGCACCATGTGTGTCACAGGAGACAAATTTAGTGTCATCTGCACTCCATTTAATTGCATGAACCTGGCAAAAGCAAAACACACCAAGGAGCTTGATGTGTAGGTTATAGACATACAGCATGAAGTCACTGTACTGGTAAATCCATGACGACTTCAGAATCATACTTCAAAGTCTTACTGAAAAACCTCCAGATGTTTCTCAACCAATTCTATTTTAGCATTAAAAAAAAAAACAAAACCAGTAAGAACTACTTTATGAACACACTGTCAGGAAAAAGTTCATTTCAATACTGAGTAGCAGATTTTATTTTTATAATTTATTACTGGGATATTTTATTTTGTTCAGCCAGCTGCCATTCACCTCCAGTTTAAGGATAGATTTTTCAGATGTATCTAGTGCATGAACACTTTGCCTTCTGAGCAAAGAAAACTGAGTTTTCTATTTCTGTTTTTACTTTTTGGGGCCATTTCAAGATCCAAAATTGTACTTTACCTCTTCAAAATGCATCTTATCAACTATTTAATATGTTAATAATTTGTACTGTATAAGACTTGTTTACTAACCTTCCCAGTATGTCCTTTCAGATTAGTAACATTCTCAAAGGTGATGCTGGAATAAATTTGAATCACATTTCCATTAACTGCAGCAAAAAGATGGCCTCCGTTACTGAATGAGCACTGCAAAAAGAACATAACCACCCATTACTGTAGATGGAATGGATAAAAATATTCATGCATTGAATTTCAATTACATCCTTTAATATCAAATTGCTACATGAAAACTCCATGACATAATTAGCCACTTGTAGTTTTCTTAACCAATACTTTCCCCTGTTCAGTTCTTGAGTATTTCTGAGCAAATTATCCCTTCTGCTGCTTCCTAGGTCCACAGTTACACATCAGCCTCTGGGCCTGTTCTCCAATAGCCAGAATCCATTTCTCGATGCTTTGATATAGGATATCCTATATCCTATGAGGATGTATTGGAGAGATTTCTATTTTCTGTCATGCTCTTCACCACTCTGCTCCCCATAACTGCCCAATTTCATTTTTGCACTCCTCACCTCTCTACAGTTTTTCACAGCAAACTCCTTGAAAACATGCATGTCCTCATACAGCAGACTTATAAATCGTAGTTTGTCAGAAAACCCAACCAAACAGAAAAGGCCAGTGGGATGAAGTGATACTGTGTATGCTTCCTCCTGGTATTCCTTGCACAGCTCCAAAGTGCTGAAAGAGAAAACCATTTAGCAGTATGGAATAGGACAAACTCTCCACTGCACACTCGACAGGACGTTATCTGGCCCAGCAAGGACACCTGCACCTACAATCTGACTCTGCCTTGTCCTTGAGGAAGTGTGTTGTTATTCAGTTAAGTAATCATCACACAGAAATTACAGGAAACAAAAGTAAATTTGACTTTCTAGTTCACAGAGAAGGTGTGAAAGGTGCAAGAGCAAATCCTTGTGTACTGTAATACAATGAAGAAGGTAAATGAATTGCTGATTGCAATCCTACACAAACATCTCTTGAGATTTGTTTTTCCCTCCAGGGAACCTCAATAGCTGGAGTCATTTTGCCTAAGAACTGTGGCTAAGAAGAAGGCGATGGGACAACAGTATCTTAAGACAAAGCTGAATGAAACTTCTGAAGAGTTTTTTCCAAAACACAAGAAGTCTGACACAAAAATAGCTTAATATAAAAGGCTTTGTATTCTTTTGGCACCAGTTTTAAAGGCACTGCATATTCACACTCCCCAAATCATGTCAGTAATACCATTTACATCCCACACAACACAAGAATTTTACCAGAAGAACACTCTCATTCATATGAGATTGCTGCTGTTGCCTGCTAAATACAATATACAAAAAAGCGAGAGGCAATAACAAATACAAACAACTCTTTACTTGGTCTTGTAATTCCAGATGCGGACAGATCTATCCAGGGAACACGTAGCAAGAATGGGTTTCCAAGTACACATGTCCAGACCAGTGATTGAATGAGAATGCAATGGGAAATTCATGTATGCAAAATAAGATGTCTTCTCCTGAGAAGGAATGAGAACATTAAAAAATCACAAATATTTCATTGCATGCAGTAAGTCAGATAAAAAAAATCTGTCATGGGTCTTTGCATACAGTTGTCGAATAGATTTGAGGGAACCACTTAATAATTTCACTGCACTGGTCTGAACATAACAATGTTAAAAACCTATCAATGTGAGTTTTAAGTTTATAATTAGTAATCAAGAAAAGTGGTGCAGGGCAGAGCAGTGAGAGCAGAACATAACTGTAGATATGTAAAAAATGTCAAGTTAGATAAATAAAACTGGACCTGCAAGAATTCAGTTGATACCTTCTGGTCATGCAGATATTTAAAAAAAAGTCAGGTGCTGAGTGATAGAAAACTTCACTAGGATGTCTAGCTACCACATGCTGGAAGTGAAGCACCAATAAAATTTTAGGCTGCATGTGGAAACAGGACCCCTAACTACAACCCCTCTTCCTGTGAAGATCTTTCCATATGCCCATACACGGGTTAGGTGCTCAATTCCATATAAGTCTATTTCATGATAATACATTTTTCACTTGTCTTTGTATTATTTAACTCCTTCAGAGCAGGGAAGGTATTTTATTATGTTTGTGTTTCACAAAGGTTTCACTTCTAGCTAAGACTTCAACAACTATCATTCTAGAGTCAGATGAGATTCCCATGGCTGTTCCAGCTTTATCATTGCATGAAAGTTTCTGCATATTACAGTGGAGCACAAACCACTGCAGTTACATTGAGGATATCTCAGTTCAAGCCTTAGTGAAGTGGTTCAGCAGTAATAGGCACCTTTAAATGGTGTTAAGTGTCCTCTATCATTCTGCTGAATAGCATCAGGTATTCACATGGAGGGATGCTTGAGCAAGGGGCTACAGAAATACCCCTCGCAGAGATGCACACCCAGCACTTCATATCTGGAGCTTTAATGGTTCATTTGAAGGATTTTATGAGACTGCATCATAGAAAACAATACTGAGTAGCCTGTGTCATTACAATACTGGACACGAAAGCTGTGAAATGTGACTGAACTGCACTTACCTTTATAAGTTTGGTGGAGAACATGGTAAACATGTAGAGCTGATTTTTATTTGTGCTAACGACCATCATTTCCTCAGAAGGGCTGAAGCATATACATGTAATGTCCTGTCTGCCTGACTTTTTTGGCTCAGTGCTGAACAGGTCCTGAGGAAGCTGCACAAGAAAGGCATCCTGTGGGTTGTGCCAGGTTTCCATGGTTTGGTAGTAGGCATGCACACACACAAATTTTTGTTGTAAAGCTCCTCTAATAAACACATACATAATATCAGCAAGACAACTTGGATATTTAACAGCACACAACTACTGCAAGGCGGGGAATAGAGGACAAGAGGACAACCTAACAGTATCTATTACATTACAGCTGAAATAAAGTATCAGAGGACATTTCAGCAGTAATCTGAAGTACTGTAATAAACAAGAATTAAAACTGTAGTAGAAAAATATCAAGAAAAAAACTAACAAGTGTCAGAATGAGAACTGCCTAAAAACTGTTATTTCAGAAAAACAGTTCTTTGTAATGTATCGTTAAGTTAGATAAGTCTTATTACAGAGTCCCATGCATAGGGGAGATCTGACCTTCTAGAGCCAGAGTATGAAGTCTTGACCAGCTCATTAATGTTCTTATCCAGGGATTGCAGTAAGTCAATGCATACAGTTTGCTATAGAACAGTTAGAAGGATTATTTAAGAGTAAGAGTGCACAGGTCTCATGACAGCTGTAATAAATACCTGAGGGGAGAAGAGCTTCTGCTTGGAAAAAGATAAGCAGCCTAGTTCTTCAAAATTGATGTAAACTGCTTCTTAGTCCCAAAAGTCTCCACAAATAAAAATTTCTTAAAGGTTTCCTGAAGTTTAGCAGCCTCAAAGCACATTTTACATGTGAGAAGGGAACATACAGCACTACCTTGCAAAAGGTCATCAGTCACTGACTTTCAGTGTGACCTTTGGCAACTCCTTTTGACATCACCAGGACAGTTAGCTAATGCTTACAATGCAATTTAGCAATGTGCTAAAAATTGTTATTAATAACTGAATCAGAAGCACTCACAGTTCTCTAAACAAGGCCCTACTGCATAACTGCTTAGAAAAGCTTTGTTCCTCCTTACCCAGACTTCTTGACTCTCCTCATAGCCCTCCTTTTCCTCGTTCTTCTCAAACAGAAGAACAACTCCTGGGCTAGGTGAACATGCAAACCCTTTGGAATATGCTGCAACTGCAGATATTTGAGGCAAAGAGTGCTGTTGTATACCATTATCTTCAAAGGCCAGTCCACTAGAAACACCAGAAATGCAATTAGGAAATGCATAAAGACTTAAAAATAAGCACAAATCAAAGAATGCTAAGCAGCAATCGACACCATAAACTGGACAAGAAGGAAGTAACGAATCTGCAGGCAAAAGCATGGAACTATTACTAATAATATTTAACAGATTTACCTCTCATATTCTTTCATTGTTGTATCTTCTTTTAGTTCCTTGGGCGGTTTTCTGTACTCCAAACTTGTCTCCCAGTGCAGCTCTCCAGTTTCAAACAAGCTGAGTTTGCCTGTGTCAGTGCCACATATAACTTCCTCCTCGGACAGCCAGGCATGGCACAAGTAGTTTTCTGGCTCTCCCCTTTGTAAATTCATCTGCTTTAAATATCCTTCACTGTACTTGAAAAGTTTAAAAAAGCCATTTCCAGTGATACAAACCTGGGTATTGTCTTGAGGATTAAAGCTCACCTATGGAACAAAAAAGAGAGGAAGTATTTTTTTCAACTATGTTCACAAATAAGCAAATATTATACCTGTTCTGAAGACTTTCTATACCAGATACAGGCAAACAAACAAGGGAAGATGGTTCATAGAAACATACAGAAATACCAAATGGGATTAAGAATTAACCATCATAACTACATATTGCAGTTTTCCCCCTTTCAAAAGTGTGTCTATCAAAATTAAATTACAAAAGTAACGCCAAAATACCTCTTTACTACTGATTAGCAAGTTTTTCCAGTAGCAAGCTTCCTGAAAAGTGGGACCAGAAGATGTACAGAAGACTGCAGGAAGTAAAAGGTGCACTGAGAGCTTCCAAGAAGTGTGTTACAACTACTGAGCACAGCCAATATATTTAGTGTGTGCTTTTGCAGGGACACAAGGGACACATTGCACACTCACTGGCCTGTTGTACTGGTCCCATAACATAGATCTCATGTGATATAAGAGTTAGTCATGTGATACAACAGATACAGACATGGTAATGTCCATTATAGGTCAGTGCAAAACTTTATTTAGCCTAGTGTCCTGTTGCTGAGGGTGGCCAACAGCAGATGTCAAGAATGGTCAGAAAACGATGAAATCTACAGTGTGGAGACCTCTCCTCCTTTTGCGCTGGATAAAAGCCATGTTGCAACGCGAAAATGCACTGTGCACACCTCCTGAACGATGAACGTATGTCCAACCTGCTACTTGTTGAACTGAAGTTTGATCCTTTTATCCACCTTTTTGAAAAGTGAAGTATGCTCCCGAAGAACCAGTCAACTGTGAACGGGAGTGTTAACAATGAGCCGCAGACACGCTGGCACAGCTCGGGTTTGGAAGTTTTGGAAGCAGGCGGAGGTGGAGCCGTTACCTGGCAGGGGCCGTCGCCCGCGGCCGGGACGCGGACGGACGCCGCCAGCTGCTGCTTCTGCCAGAGCCAGCAGGTGAGGTGCCCCTCGGGGGGCGCCGTGGCGGCCGCCAGGAACTGGCTGTCGGGGGAGAAGGCGAGGGACACCACCTGCCGCGCCGGCAGCTCGTCGGCGGCCAGCACCTTCCGCCGCCGCGCCCGCTC
>VZTD01002084.1:943544-992762 GCA_013397725.1 Rhagologus leucostigma | reverse complement strand
GGCAGCACGTATGGTCCAGATCCACCGCTGTGAACTCTGGAGGTGTTTCCCGTCGGGGTTCGACACCGCTCTGGCCGCAACAGAGCCCAACTCTACTTCACCGGCCGATGGCGCGTCCTGCTCCCTTTTCCCCCGTTTTCTTTTCAGAGAGCCAACGTCGGGGTCACCATTTTGTCGGTGAAGGGAGACGCGGACACCAGGTGGTCATCAGCGTAACTCGTTTATTTCAGATACAGCGGTTGATTAAATACAGTTCTTAACTAGCTCATACATATTGCAAAAGTAAAGCTCATCATTGGCTAGCGTCATTTTGTTATACTTCTGCATTCTTGCGGTCCTGCTTCTACCTCCTGTTTACAAGTTCCAGCTAAGACTCCCTCTTTCCAAGGACACCCTGACCTCGACACTACCCCTATCCTACATAGCTTCTAGCTCTAGTAAGCTAATCTGACTATGGCCCTTCTCTGCTAACCATGCCTGTACTAGACTCTCTACAATGTAGGACTGACAGTCAATCACGTTATCCTATAACAGCCCAAGTTCTCTTTCTTATGGTAGGGATTTCTAGCACACCCCTTCTAGGAGTGTGCGTGGAGATTCTTCCGTTAAGTGGGGATGCTTCTCGTGGTTGCTCCTTGGGGCTGAGTGAAAGAGATTTGCCCATGGTTGTGAGTATGGGTGACCAAAACCAATCTCTTCTCGGCGATTGTTAAGCTAGTTTTGAAAATACTGATTTAATAAATAGTGCACTATAATAGCAGTTATAGCCTTCCATACTGAAAGAGGTCATGGAGCAGATCATCTTGAATGACATCACATGGCACCTATAGGACAACCAGGGAATCAGGCCCAGCCAGCATGAGCTTATGAAAGGCAGGTCCTGCTTGATCAACCTTGGTTTAAGAAAATTTAAGGGGAACACTTTAAAATGAGTTACCTCCGTTAGTTTTAACCAACCCCTTTCCACCAACAAGGAAAAACAAGTAGAGGAGATATAAGTGAAAAAATGACAGTTTACTAAAAAAACCAAAATAGCAACAAGCAAAAAATAACAGTAATAGTCACCAGTTATTTACAAAGTTGCTGAAATCTCCTGAACTCCCTGGGAACAAAGAGAAACTCAAAATGGCGGAGTGACCCCTTTCCCAAGATGGCGCCTGCCATGGGTAACTGCGTGTGTGGAGACAAAGGGAAAATGGGGGCTGCCCTCCTCTCCCTTTATCTCTCTGGTGGTGGCAACTCTGGTGGCTGGTACTCAGTCAAGGGCTAGAACTCGTGGAGGGACTTTGCCTCCTCCTTGGCAGAAGACAGCAAGAGAAAGCCTCTGGGCTGGTGTGACTCGGTGCCTTCTTGCCTCGGCTGGGTGCTGCTGGCAGGCTGGGGTCACCACATGGAGCAGGGCCGCTCCGCTTCTCTGGGCGCAACACCGTGGCTGCAGACAGGTGTTGCAAAATTCACTCTGAAATAGTTTTTGATTTGGAAATGCAGCTTCTTGAGTAGCTACTATTGCCAGTAGAGCCAAAAGGCATGAGAGAACCAAGAGAGAGCTCTGCCTGAGTGCCTCGACTTTTAAAAACTTCAGGAATGAAGTGTGTTCACTTCATCTCGAAACGAAAAAAAAACGCTAACAAACTGAGAAATGCTGTTTATTCAGTGTTGGATAACACTGAATAAAATCACATTGCATGTCCTGGTGTTTGGAGAAGACAATGCTAAAAACAAAAAGGAAGGCTGGGAAGGAGAGCCTGATGTAACATGAAGGCTACAGGAGTAAAACATAACCGTCCTATGAACATTTTTGTAACACATCTGTAGCAGCAGATGGCATTAGGACAGCAAAGTCATAGAATATGCTGAGTTGGAAGAGACCTGTCAGGATCATTGAGTCCAACTCCTGGCCCTATGCAGGACACCCCAAGAATTTCATCGTGTGCCTGAGAGCATTGCCCAAAAATTTCTTGAACTCTGTCAGGCTTGGTGCTGTGACCACTTTCCTGGGGACTCTGTTCCAGTGCCCAACCACCCTCTAGGTGAAAAACCTTTTCCTGATATCCAACCTAAACCTCCCCTGACTCAGCTTCATGCTGTTTCCTCGAGTCCTGTCACTGGTCAGAAGAGTGAAGAGATTGGTACCTGCCTCTCGTCTTACTCTTGTGAGGAAGTTGTAACTGCAATGAGATCTCCCCTCAGTCTCCTCCAGGCTGAACAGGCCAAGTGCCTTCAGCCGCTCCTGGTACAGCTTCCCCTCGAAGCTCTTTAGCATCTTTGTTGCCTTCCTTTGGACATTCACTAATAGCTTATTGTCTTTTTTATATTGTGGCATCCAAAACTGCCCCCAGCACTCATCCCCAGGACACAGTTGGCCCTCCTGGCTGCCAGAGCACTGCTGACTCATACTCAAATTGCCATTGACTAGAACCCCCAGGTCCCTTTGTGTGGCACTGCTTTCCAGCATCTCATTTCCCAGTCTGTCTGTACATCCGGGGTTGCCCCATCGCAGGTGCAGAATCCAGCACTTGCCCTTGTTAAACTTGATACAATTGGTGATTGCCCATCTCTCTGATCTGTCCAGGTCTCTCTGCAGGGTCTCCCTGCCTTCAAGAGAGTCAACAGCTCCTTCTACTTCAGTGTCCTAGACAAACTTAGTATTCCTTCGAGTCCTGCATCCAGGTCATTAATGAAAATGTTGAAGAGCACAGGGCTGAGGATGTAGCCCTGTGGAACCCCAGTAGGTGACAGGTCACCAGTCTATGTCACCCAAGTCACTACAATGCTTTGTGCCTGACCCTTGAGCCAGCAGCTCACCCATCACATGATGTGTTTATCCAGCTGTGTGCTGGACATTTTGCCAGAAGGACACTGTAAGAGACAGTATTGAAAGCTTTAGTGAAGTCCAAAAAGATTCATGTACTGGCTTTCCTAGATCATCTAGGTGGGTTACTCTGCTGTAGAAGGAAATCAGGTGTGACAAGCTGACTTTCCCCTCATGAAGCTGTGCTGGCACTGACTGATGACTGTTGTCCTCCAACAGTGTTTTTCAATATCTCCCAGAAAAATGTTTTCCATGATTTTACCTGACACTGAGGTGACACTGACAGGCTTCTACTTTCCAGGGTACTCCTTCTTGCCCTTCTTGAAAACTGGGACAACGTTCGCCAGCTTCCAGTCAGCTGAGACTTCTCTGGATTCCCAAGATCACTCAAAAACCATCAAGAGAGACTTTGCGATGACATCAGCAGCCCTTTGAGGATTATTGGATGAATCCCATCAGGATTTGTCAGAATAGGTAAAAGGGGGAAATATACTATTGGAAATGGTGGAAAAGGAATCTGCAAAGGGAAGTGGCTGCTAGTCTTCATATGTCAGTCTGTGATTGACTGGCAATCTGAGATTTAGGTAATTGTCAACAAATAATCTCCTTTGTAACTACTAAGAATTTTGGGGCAAGAAAACTCCTATGTGCTGATGCTGTTGTGACCTTTAAAATACAGTTATAAAGAGAGGAAAATGAGAATTATGGGTGTTTAGGTACTCTTTTCTTTAGGCATATTTAGTTGATTCAGGCCGTCTTTCTATGACACCATGAGTCAAACATGCTGAATTAGATTTAAATGCTTTAGGTTAAATAAGACATGCTGCTACAAGTCCAGAAGCAGGAACAAGAGAGCAAAGTTTTGCTGGCCTGCAGCTGAACTTTTGTCCTTTCAGTTCTGGGAATCTTCTGTTTGCTGAGCTATGTTCTGGAGAGGTACAAAATAGCTGTGATCACAGTGGCTGGCATTGAAATACGTATGAGTTTAGAGTTTTGGTTCTATTAAAGAGAACTTTTAGCAATGAATAAGAGTATTTTAGAGCTATTGTGAGTGCCTCAGTTACACTTGTTGCAGAGGAGATTTAGACCACTTAGGGAACCACTGGCACAGGTAGCTGGAAAAGTGGTTTTATTGAAGTAAAATGGTGTAAAAGCGAGGCTTAAAAAAGTGCCCTGGCAAGGTTTTACAATAATAGTAATAATTCAAAAGTATTAATACATTATCTTACTGCCCTATAATACAAAGTTATGCACGATATCAATCACCAAAGATCTGCAGTTGGTACAGGGTCTTTCAGCCTCAAGGAGTAACTTAGAGGTGACCCAACTCAAGGGGAGGTTACAGCTGTGCAGCTGGCTGCTTAGCAGGGAGAGATGAAAAAAAGGCTCCCTTGGGCTTTCATATTTGTGGAATAAAGTGGTTGGCTCGTAGTCAAATTAAATGCCATGGAAAAGGTAGGCATAAAATTCCTTGCACCCACAACTTCATTTGTTCCTTACTAATTAGTCCTGGAAGAACTACCTGCTATTAATGTCTTATTCGCATGACTGGTGTTCCGGTTTCCCAGCTCTTATGCATCAAAGCTCTCCATGTCACCCTGTTCCTGTGTGGGTTTTCAAAGAACAGGTTGGAACTAGAGATGTTCTTGACCTGGTCATGGCCTAGGCTTTTACTTCCTTGTGAGCCTGAGCCAAACTCAATAATTTGGTCAAGGAGTTGAGCTCATCCCTATGACTGCAGTCAATCCACTTCATTGACTCAAAGAGTGGGTAGTGCAGTTACCTCTTGCCTCTGTCAGCAATGTCTGTTGTGTTGCACATAAGTGGTGAATGTACAGTTATTTGATGAGTTGCTTAGCTTAAGCATTATAGTTACAGCTTGTTATATACCATTGCACAAACAGATACTGATTTAGGAGAAGGGTTGGAAGTGTTTGTGGCTCATATTCCAGTCCCAGGTGCAATGTGTGCACAGCAAGGAATAGAGAGGGTGGCCTAGCTGACCAGGACCTTATCATGACAAAAGTTTAGAGCCTAGGAGACTTGATATTTGCATTTGGAGGAGGGAGTAGATTGGGTAAAGAGAACAGACTGCAAGACACTTTCAGAAATACCTTTGGTACTGGCATACAAAAAGACTCCTTTAAAATAACCCCAACACTTTTACGTTCTGGACAGGACCCTAGCATTTACCAGGGAGAGAAAATGTTCCTGGTGTTCCTTTGAGGGCTGAAATTTGGGATCATATCTTGTGTAAGATTCCCATCTGTATGTGCTAGGAAAGTCAGCAATGTACCGGTGATGGGAGACATCAAGAGTGGGAGAAATTTCAGCTAATATTGCTCGAGCTTTCTTAGCATCAGTGGTAGAACTATAGCCATAGCCTGGAGGTAACTGAGTAAAGGTGTAATTAATGCCATTCCAAGTACAAGCAAAGTGAGCTTGGTAGGCCTAGTGGGCGGGACACTGGAGGAATGTCTTTAATGTCCAAACCTTTTAGGCATAGATAAGAGGAAAGGTGAATGGCATTGATTGTTTTGGCAGCTTTTGAGACTGCAGTATGAAGCAGAGGGGGGACAAAATTTATGCCTAGGTAGCTGTCACAGGCAGAATGGAAGCTTCACACAAGGTTTATTAGGGTGACCCTCCTGTTGAGTCACAGGGTGCAGAAGGGATCCCACTGCTTTCTAAACTCTTCCTCAGAGAGGAGTCTGAGTGTAGCTGGATCCGGTTCTAGCCCCAGACTTAGTCAAAGGTTTAGGTCTAAAGAATTATACAGGTATAGTTGAATCTTTATACAAGTTCATCCCACAGGATAAAGGAAGGCAGACCAATATGGAAAAATTATTTATTTTTATGGTGTTAATACTGATAATATTGATCATAATACTGGTTAGACTAAAGGACCTTAATCAGAATTAGTTACTACACAGTATAGATAGGTAACTATAATTACAGTGACAATTTTACAGCTGGCAAAATATCTAACTACAGATTGATGTTGCTCACTCATACCATGTCTGTGGGCATATCTCTTTAACTCAGCTTCGAGAAATAACCTTGGAGGTGTCCCCATTCAAAGGAGGAATCTCCACACACAGTTCTAGAAGGGGGTATGTTAAGAGTGTTGGAAGCATAAAACAGTGAAGAAAATAGCAAAGCTCAGTATGAGATGGGGCTCACACATCAGAGCATCAGTGATCAGAGCAGATATGGAAAGCTAATGGAGGTTTTTGTTGCCATGGCATCGGGGAGGAATGTAAAGAGGGAAAGGAGCAGTGCAGTCTCAATACCAGGAAATGTTTTGTACAATTGCTACCAGGTATACCTCCTACCAAGAAATGCTGCATACAACAACACAACAACCACAAAGAACAGAAAATTTGACCACCCACAGCACTTTGCACAATAATGGCTAATAAGGTATGAAAGGACCCTGATTTTGTGTTTAGCTGGGGGATGAGAATTTGAAATGAAAATTGTAGGGACACATCTTCCTCGCCCTCTGCAGAAGGGGCACCTTTTGGTAAGACTTGTGTCCTCGGCTATGCTGAGTGTTTTGACGTGAGGAATTGAGCTTGTGATTGCCCTTGTATTGTTAGGGCTATATTTAGCTGCTCTGCAGTTTATGCAGCTACCACTGGCAATCCAAACGAGCCGCATATGTTGCATTTAATAAACCATAGTATTTGTGAACCTGACTGGTTCTTTTGAATGCAACTAGACTTGTAGTTAATAGACTGTTGGAGCACCCAGTGCCAGGCCTTTAGTTACGTTTTTGTAACAAGTTCCTGCTGTTAAAAATCGGGACTGGGCTTTTATAGTGATTGACTGTCAGTCAGATGTTCCTGGGCCAGCTGTTTCAGCTCAGTAGCCTTTAGCTCAGCAGTGTCAGGTAAATTATGAGTACTATCACTTTTTGGTTGTTTTATCAGGAACTTTGTTACATCCTCACCTGTGCCAGTTTCTGCCAAGAAACATTGTTCTTCACCTCCTCAGAATGTTTAACTTTGGGATTATTGGATCAGGCTGGTCTCAGCATTGTTCTACACCAAGTGCAGCATGATCCACCTTCTCCATCCATCACTGATAACTTTTACAAGCAGGGTATTGTTCGAGCTGCTTTACCCCCACGGAGGCAGAGCGTCCTGCTCCAGTAGCCCTGGTCAGATGCCAGGAGCCATTGGACTTGTGAGCTGACTGGCTGGGGCTGTTAAAAGGGGAAGTGAGTGCAAGTGAATACTCACTGTTTTTTCAGTTCTCTGAGAAGAGACATGATGAATTTTGGGGCTTGCAGGATCACAGGGTGTTAACAGCATGGGTCACTGGAGGTAGGGGAGGTACTTCTCAGAGTCCTCAAAGTAGGGGGAGTTTGATTCAGAAGTACCAGGAAATTGTAACTTCCCTGGAGCATCATGGAAGGTCTGGTCTGTGAGTGGTTCTGTTTGTGGAAGTAAAAAAGCTAATGCCTTGTAGGCCTTTGTAGACCTTTCTGGTTAGAAATATCTGCAGCATTGCCTAATGGCCTCACTGAGTAAGAGTGGCCAAATTATTGGAGTGAAATACTTGTAAAAGGATGTACTGTCTGGAGCTTATCTGAAGTAATCTGTATATGTTACCCTTCTTTGTGGTAACTTACTGCATCTTGCTTATCTGACATGTACATGTAGTCCTGTGGAAAATAAGGCATGTAACCCAGAGGTATATAAACATAAACGCTGTCACTGCCCCTGCTGGGCAAGGTTCAACTCAGCAGAGGCTGTTACTTGGCTGCTCTTTGTGGTGCATAGCTCTGCAGCTACATGCAGTGATAAACTGCTGCTGTGCAGACCTGACTAGAATTGTGTAGGAGCTCCTCCACAGTGGAGGTTAGAACCTCCCAAAAACTGCAGATCCTCAGGCTGGCTGGCTCTTAGGGAAGTCACACTTGACTGACCTTGGGAAGGGCTGAAGGGGCTCCTGTAACCTGTGGACTACTGCAGAGGGTGAGAGAAGTGATCCCCTCCATTGTGATCAACGGAAGGCAGAATTTTGACTGCCCATGAGGACACACAGATGATGATACCATTGATGGTGGCATCTACCTCCAGATGGGAAGTCTCTGTAAGGTGTGGATGCTGGTGGGCCCATAGCATAAGGGACTAACAGGGTCCATTGGTGGGACTGTCCCTAGGGATAGAAATCCTCCCTAGGTTAGGGAGACAGGAAAGGCCTCTCCCAGGATGCTCAGCTATGTTATGTTAATATACCCCAGTTCTGTTTCCCCAGTTGGCCCCCCTGCCCCTTTCTACCCTATATGTCCCCAATCCAGAAATTTCTCCCTTCCCTGCTCTCCCATTGGCCCTTGTTCCTTCGCCACTCCCTCAGTATTCCCTCATTGGCACCAATACCCTAGCCCCGCCTTTGTACCACCCCTGTGCCCTCAGACCATTGGTCCCTGGTGCTCTCTCTGCCCCTACCCTACCCCATATATAAACCTGGACCCTTCCATGTTCTTGGTTCTTCGTCCATGGACCCCTTCACATGGGTGGAATAAACTTCTCTCGTGGAAGTCCATATGAAGACCTTTCCTGCTCTCTTTGCTGTTGGTTTACGTATCTCAGCTATCCGGTGTATGTGTATGTGAGTGTGTTGAGTGTCCGAGCGGCTTCCCTGTGGAGACACTTCTGGAAGGTCGTGGCACTTCACCATCTACCCCTGCTGCGACAGTAAGGTGTGTCCTCCATGGCATCTGAGAAGGATTGTCAGGTTCTGTCTGGGGTGCTAATTGTATGTCTGATAAGTCTGGGTAACTGAGGGCTGGGGGGTTTCCAGTTGATGAAGTGGTGGGAGGGGCACTAGGGCCCTTGCTAAGGCTCTGATGGGAAAAGGTGCAGCATGGGGGCTTGTTGGCAAAAGCCAGTAAAACAAGTGTTGGGACTCTGTGGGCTGCCTGGTTGGAATACCCGGGGCTAAAGAGGCTTTCAAGATTCCTTGGGTCAGGACCCTTTAGCACAGGCTTAGGGAGTTGTTAACTACCTTGACACAAGGAGTTTGGTGCATCTATGGCTGCATCCTGACAGAGTAGGCAGGATGACAGAATGAGCATAGCAGAAACTGACTTTACAAGTAGCTGGGGCCATGTGGTGCTGGGCACTGTGCCTGCTGATGTTAATGGGCTCCGAGTGGGCCAGGACTCTAACTAGTGGGTGCTGCTGGGCCTCAGATGGATGACAAACTCGTAGGACTTCATCTGGCTCACAGGGGCTACATCTATAGAATGATTGATAACCAGCCTACCTGTGCTTAATCCCAAATTTGTGGAACTGCCCCAGGAAATAGTCAGGGGACCTTGGTCATCTCAAAGCCTTTATCTTTGAGCATATGCTAGTGACACCTGAAATACAGCCTGTGTTTTCCAGTGGAGTTTGTAGTTGGATTCCAGACCCTACAGGAGGGCCCAGACTTCGGATTCTGAAATTCAGCAGGTATCTGCCTGTCATGTGACATATTTGCAATTCAGGTTAAATAGCACACAGTAATGTATTTGTGAGAGTGATCACCTGGTTTGGCTGGGGTTTATGCCTGTGAAAAAGCACACAGAGACACAGTCATGATGCCTCCATTGACATCATACTCAGTTTAATAGTTGGGTCTGGTTCATAAACCCAGTTGGGCTTCAAGGAGGGAGGAATTTGACATATGATTGTCTGAAATCAAATTGGACCAAGTATTTCTGTCGTGATTGTCTTGATCAATTTTTGTTTCAGGAACTCACTTTCAGGCAGCTTCCAGCTACCTGTTAAGCTTTTCCTGGGCAGATACTGCTATCACAGGGACCCTGTGGCCCTCTGATTTCTCCACAGTCACCTCAAGGCTTCTAACACAGACAGTGACAGAGTCATAGAGTTGTGTCTATTCTAGCCCAAGTGTCCTGCTGGGCTTCAGACACTTCTTGTTTGTAGGGAGATAACTTGGGCTTCAGCTGCATTCAGATAGTGGTCAGCATTTCTAAGACCATGAGCTAACACAAATAGTCAGGGTAGCTTTCCCTTCATGCTTCTATCTTTCTGGCTTTTTCTATTCGAAGAAGGGACCAGGTAGTTCCCTCCAGAAGAGCATCTGGCACCCACAGGCAGGGCAAGGCCCCAAAACAGTTTGGGCACCTGCTGCAAGGCTCAAGCCAGTCGTGATGCCATGTACTGCATCCCTCTGTTGACACTGGAGTGGAGGGATTTGATGCAGCCTGGGAGAGTTAGATTTGGAATATAGTAACAAACACCAGACCAACAGCTTTAGGGATAAACAGTTTATCTCAAAACAACAGATGACCCTTGGGGATAGTCTTGTGCGGTTCCTCTTAGAGAAATTCCTGTAACGTACAACTCAAATCATGGCTTACAACAATTTCAAGGTACATCTATTAGAATCTCCACCCCTGCTCCTTTTGGGCCAAGTTACAGGGTTTAACACTGCAGTGAACCCCTCCGCTTGTACCCAGCCTGGCTGCAACAAGGGGTTCCTAATGTTTTTTTGGTCTTGATGGTGACAATAATTGGATTTCACTCTTGGTGAAGTTGTGTGCTGCATGTAGTCAAAGTTCCTCCTCTAGCAAGGATTTTACAGTTACTAGTGGTTGGCATCTTAGTCTTGTTTGCCTCTCTCACAGTTCTGTTCCCAGAAAATGTAAATGTCTTACGTTTCCTCAGCATTTGTCTAATTCAAGGATGTGATTGTTTTATCCCAAATCATTTTTCAGGAAGTACCCAGTGTAACGTTAGCAGCCTGAAAGCTTCACCTTGGATACAAAAGCCTGTTTTCTCCTCTAAGATTCCTGGATCGTTGTAAGTATTGCCTTTACACGGTTGTTGATGTTTTTTATGAATGTCATATGCAACTTTGTTTTCCTGGGTTTTTTTTTTTTGTTTTTGTGGGTTTTTTTGTTTTTGTTTTTTTTTTTTGTTTGTTTTTTGTTGTCTTACAAGAGGAGAGAAGGTAAAACAGTGAAGAAAGTTAGAGCTGTCTTTGAATCTTGAAAATAACACCCAGAAAATTGTAACACTGGGTCTTTTACTTTTTATTGGCTAGATATGAGTGATACTTTTGATTCTCAAATTTGAAATCAGAAGAGTCTTAAAATCTAAAAGAGCCCATGGAGGAAAGTCAAGAGCTCTGGGTGATCTGGGAGAAATGTCATGAAACATTTTGAAAAACTAACACCCTGCACAAAGTGAGGTGTTTGTTCTGTCCTAGCTGGGTTTGACCATACTGAGAGGAGCTTGTCGAGATGCAGACAAGCATTCATTCTTGTAGGTTGGCATGGGGGTTTTTTGTGCTTTTTGTGCACTTTTGAAGGCTGAAATAGTGTTTGGCTTTGAAGGCATTGTCTGTAACACAGACAACAGAGCAACATGCTCACCCAGTTGGGTTTGTTGGTAATCCATGTGCATTCTGGAATATAACACATGAAGACTTAGAGATATGTGACTTTGTCTCATAGAGACTCGTAGAGATATGTGACTTTGTCACCTCCTGAAGGTGTAAATACTGCAGTAGCAGAAGTGTTGTTGCCATCTCTTTGCTTCATGCTTTCTCCCAGCTGGGTAAGTTAATGCTATCAACAGAATTAGGGGTGCCTTGCTTGCAGCTCAGTAGAGGCGCAGTCATATTTGTCAAAATTAAACTAGTGGGCCACATTTTTATGAGAGATTTTCACTAAACACAGATTATTTTTTCATTTATTTTGTTGTATTTGAAGGTATAATTGAAATTGAGTCTTATTGTCCGAAAACCCTGGCCTGTATCTTGTTCTGTAGGTGTTTCTTATGTTCAGCTCTTAAGTATTGTTTATTGTGTCGTGTTACACACATACCTTGGGGGGTTTTTCCATTGTTTTTGGATGAAGAAGGTAAATACAGCTATCTATTGTTAAATTAAAAGGCTGAATGATAATAGCATTAGCAGAATAATGTGAAGATTTTGTTAGTCATTAAATAGTCAAGAAAATTGTTAGTTGCTTCTCTTTTTATACTTTTAACTGTGTTCTGGGAAACAATTTATGCAACTTGACATTGACAGCATTCATGTCCACGGGTTGTGCTAATGGGATTGCTCCCCTACCTAGCAATTTAAGTTCAACAGTTCTGTTCATGATGCGTTCTAAATCACTTCTTAGTAAGTGAAATAGGTCTTGATCAAAAGGTTGTAATTTTTGTCAAATTTTTTTTAGAATTTTGGTTTTGCGTGAAGAAAAAGAAACAAGAAAAGATGGACTGGAATGTAAGGCCAGTCCAGAATGCTGATGCAAATACAAACCTGCAAAGCAAAGGAGCATGTTTCACTCAGTTAGTTTCTAATGGACATGCCTTTCCTCAGACAAATGCCAACTCCTCTAAAAATGCATGCACTTATGCTGAAAGTAACCAAATCGTGTATGTGCCAACTATCAATGCTGCCTTCCCTGCTGTAAATGCTGAAGGATTCAAAACTTCAGATCAAACCTCACCAGGAGCATCTGTAACTGGTAATAATTTTTTTATGTCAAAATACTCAGTTAAACAACATTCACAGATGTATGTGAATGTTGCTCCGAAACCTCCCATTCAGAATTCACCTTTGCAGGCACAGATGACTCAGACTTCTTGGCCAGTCTCTAATCCCTACAGTTATCCCTGTAGAAATTTACCTCCCCTGACCTCTCAAATGAGTGCAGGGAATAACGTGAGGAACGTACTTGGGGAGCCTCAGTATGGCACTACCAACGTTTACGCTATGCAGCCAGAAATGGTGCAGCATAATTCTGTGAGACTTGCAACACTACATCAAGGTGGAATTCATCCCCAGAATAATTCTCTTCCTCTTGGTACTTCCGGGCAACATGTCCAACCCCAAATATTTAATTCCAGTACTCAGTGTAAAGTTTTGTACTCAGTGAATCAAAATACTGGAACAAATGGACAGCTGCCACAATTTCAGCCGAGTCAGATGGGATCAGAAGCTCCTAGAGGATGTTCTGCACCATCTTTGTTGCCTGCCAACTGTGTTTCAAGACCTGCAGCACAATCTTCAATGGCTGTACCACATGAAGTGCAAAATGTACCTAATGGATACAACATTAGCCAGCAGAGGTACCCACTGGATCCAAAAAATGCTCCTGTGTTTAATGGTATCCAGCAACAATGTCAAAAGCAGCAATCTGGAGAAGTCAGTCAATCAGTCAGGAGTGTCTGTAATCCAAGTGGAAGTGTGACAGCAAATCGGTCTTTTAATGAAAGCCCTGTGTCATCTCCTGGCATTCCCAAAGAACTACTTGATGTCGTGAAAGAAATAGAAGCTCTTTCTTCAAAGCCACTGAGTGATCCTGCTTCAGTTCCAGAGAGCCAGACTAGTAGTTCGATGAATGGGCCTGTTAATGCTGAGATTTCTTCATCAGCAGCAACACGTGGAGCAGCAATTACAAAGGAGAGACTGGCTTGGGAAGCTGAAAAGCTGAAATATCTTAAAAAAAGGGTTGTCCTGCTTGAAACGGTTCATAATTATAAAAAAAAAATCTATCATGTCAAAAATGCTCTCCCTTCTCCTCCTAGTTATCCATGTCCTCCTGCTAATAGTCTTCCATGTGGGCCCAAACAAAATGTACCACCTTCCCCATCTGAAGCAGTGAGGACAGAGAGGCCCATGCTCAAGGTTTCACATGAAGAAAGAAAGGACAAAAATCTAGCCAGTGCTGATAACAGAAGATTGGAGGTGACTCAAACTAACCCTCAAGTGGAGCAAGGAAGCCTTTCATCAAGCTTCCCTCCTGTTCCCTCTCAGAGCAAAGTCCCAGCTCAATTTAATAATCCTGAGAGCACCTTGGAAAAAAGGGATGCATATGCCTTGTCCTCTTCTCAAGGAACTGTGACTTCCTCGAACAGTGCTTCATGTTTTACTCAAACAGGGAGCTCTGTCAAGACTGCATCAAAGACTGTGCAAATTGGCCCCGAGAACTCATCATTTCTTCAGTTTGTATTGAGCAGCACAAATGTATTGAAAGAGAAGACAGCTGGTGCTACTGCTGATAAAATACTGACGAGTCTCCTGTGCAGTGAAAAACCACTGCTCGATACGTCTGTCTCAGGTGGAAGCTTGCTAAAAGACACGAGTGAGAAGAACGTAGAAAGTTTGAAAGGTGAGCAGGCATCTGTGGCTCACACAAACTCTCCTGCATCAGAAACAACAACTGCATCTGGCGATGCTAAATTCCAGAGTGAGGTAGCTCAGAAAAAAACGCCATTTACTGAAAATGCATCCTGTAACCAGAGCAATTGTAGTTACTCCATGGAAGAGCTGGCTGCATGCCTGCGCTTGTGGGGGAAGTATCCATCAGAATCTGCAAGTGTGCAAAAGAAACAGTCAGATGAAAGCCCCACAGCAAATCAGATTTCACCCTCCAGCCAAAACACAAAGAAGAGAGGGAAAAAAAATGTTCTGGCTAGCAGGGGCGAGGCAGTTTTGCCTGTAACAACTACCTCTGTGGCACAAAAACTCGATACATTGACTTCCAATTTGATAAAAAATTTTGAACCCCAAGTTGCAGTTGTCTCTCCTTTAGTACTTTGTGAACAGAGAATACTAAGTGAGCAGGCAGGCAAAATTCCAACACCTGAAGGTAAAACCTATCCAGTGATTGACCTGGGAAGCACGTGTAGTTTGCAAGAAGAAGGGGAGAATGGTTTAAGTGTGGCAAATACTGCCAAAGGAACAACAGAAAGTGCTTGGTCATCACCCAGTGATTACGTTCTGGAACAGAAAGTGGACTCAAATTTGCAACAGATCAAATTAGGTGATGAAAACCAAAGGAAAGTTAGTCAATCTGCACAAGATGCCGGAAAAAATCTGCATCTTGGATTACAAAACAAGGCTTCTCTTCCTGAATCAGGCATAAATTTTTGTAATCAAATCTCTCAAGAAGGTACAAGAGACCATGAAGACAAGCAAGCTGTATTAGAGGCAGGAGATACATCCACAGCTGTGCTGGAAAACGAGATGTTTTGTATTTCCAGTGTATGCTCTCTTGTTGAAGGTGATAAATTTTATAATCCACAAATAGCAGGCATCTTCAGGTCAGTCTATGAGACACATGCATCAGAAGGAACTGCATCTGGTGCAAGGCAAAAGGAACAACATCTGGACTTGCATAAAACTGAGCTGAACAATAACACTTCCCAAAGAGAGAGCTTGCTGCTAAAGATGTTGGAAGAATCATCAAGTCATTTGGAGAAGGAAAGCATTGGCAATCCTCTTAAAGCAGTTTCTACCTCTGAACAAAATATGTCCTTCAAGGCATCTTTCAAGCATCCTGAAAATCACTTAGAAAGTCTTGCTAATATAAACCAGAAGTTAGCTCAAAATTCACTGGATTCCTCTATCAGCATAACTGCTAAAACAAATGCACCCACTGTTCCAGGAGACCACAGTAAACAAAATTCCGCGCCCACTAAAAATAGCACGGAAAAAGAGGTGAACATTTTTGAAACAGAACCTAGTAAATATCTAAAAGATCAGCTGTTTGATCTAGTGAAAGAGTTTCCATATGGCATTGAAGGTGCTGATATGCTAACAAAAGAAGCAGCACAAAATAATTCTGTGGCTGAAGGGATGGAGAATCAGTCTCAAAAAGAGGTTAAAATTTGTGACAAGAATTCTCATTTGAAGGACCCAGTAAATCAGATTAAAATTGGAGGGTTAAGCTCTGGTCAGGTTCAAGAACCATCTCCTGGACACAACCAGTGTCCCTCCAGTGACAGCAAGAGAGCAGTGAGTCAACAATCAGAAAAGGCTTCAGCTGACAAGGACAACCTTGAAGGCAGTGTCCAGCCTAGTCAGAATCTATGTGAGAAGGAAAAAGACCCACAAGAAACTTCTAACGCCAGTGAAAAAAGTAAAGATTGCTCTTTAATGGGTTGCGTATCTGGAGCATATAAAACACAGCATTGTCCCTCTCCATTAGAAACATCTGGTTCAGAGAAAAACGATTGTCAACATTCAAAAGCTGAAAATACTGGCTCTGCAGAGAGAGAAGAAAACAACAGTCAATCTGATGCCTTGAAAAAGAAAAATTGTGCAGTGGGAAGCCTGACAATTTCTGAAAAAATCCCAGACAGTATTAGCAAAAATAAAGATATTTGCATATACACTTCTGCAATGAACGAAAAAGCTGGGCTGAAGGTGGATAATGAATACAAACTGCCTACAACACAGCAGGAAAAAATTGGGCCACTTAATTCCTTTGAAAACCAGGATGCTGATAAATACAAGAGCAGCAGTTGGAAGGAAAATCGGCAAGTTGACAAAGGAACCCAGTTGTCAAATACAGAATTTCATTTTCACAAAAAAGAGCACCAGACAGCATCACAAGAGTTACCAGAGAAAACTGATCATACACATGCAGACAACATGGCAAAGTTGTCTGGAAAGGAGAGAGTTTTCAAAACTGAGCCCCTTTCAAACGATATAACCAAACCTGGTTTGGCCATGAAATCCAAAACGGACAGTCACCAATTTGTGAAGTCAGAAACAGTTGAAATTAAGCACTCTGAAGTCAGTCAAGCACAAAAAATTAAAATTTGTGAAGAGAACTCAGCTGAAGGACAAAACAGTAAGAAACAAAAAGAGATGCCTAGGCAAGATGTAGGAATTAGTGTCAAAGAGCCAGTGAAATTATCAGCAGAAATAAAACCAAAAAAATTGAGTAGTTACCAAGCTGATGCTGTAAAGTTCTCAGATAGTAGCACTGCAGACTTCAAATCAAGAAACATAAAATATTCTCAGCATAAATCTGTGAAAGTTCATCCTTTGCAGGAGCAGCCATACAAACGGAAGATGAAGGAAAATATGGTTGGGAAGAGAGAACTTAAGAAAGCAAAGCTAGAAGAGGAAAGACTGAAACACTCTGAAGCAAAGAGTTCTAAACAGCTTGCACATAATTGCATGCTAAATGCTGACAAAGCTAAAAAACTGAATGGAGAAAATGGTTGGAAACCAAGGAGTTCCTTAGCAGATTGCTCTATGCTTAAGCTGCAGAGAAAAAGGGCTCGATCTTCTAGCATGTCTAAAAACTACTTTTCTAACAAAGAAAGACGTCTCGATGGTCAAAACAAAGACAAGTGCTCTGACAAAATGTTTCCCGATAAAAATCTTCTATACCTAAACAGAAGAAACAACAGACTAAAGCTGCATCTTCAAAAGGAACCCAAAAAACACTACCTGAACAGAGTGGCATTTAAACGTACAGCACAGGAGCGCATCTATCTGACAAAATTAGAGACATCACCTGTCAGACCCGTCTGGCATAGAACCACCAAAGTGTCACAAAACAGCAACTCGAAAAGAGATGTGTCTGTCTCGACAGTTGAGAAATCGTGCAAACGGGAAATACTTGAATTCAAGCTGTGTCCAGAGATACTGTTCAGAAATCCAGCCTCTGGCGAAGAAAGCTTAGCTGCAAAGAATTCTCCGGAAAGAGATAAAGTTGTCGTAGCAGGTAGGATGCTATGTTGGTTATTCATTTGTAAGTAAAAAGTCTGTATTCATTTTTAAATTCATGTTGCACAAAGCTACAGACAGTGAAAACGTGGGACTGTAGAGGCTGAAGGCTGAGATATCCTAACTTGCTCTCTGACAGACCACAGCTGTGTGTTAAGCTGAAAAAGAACATGGGACTTATCCTTCAGTTTTCTGTAAGTCTTAGAGAATGAAATTAGAGTACTTTAGAGCATGGCAGTTTCAAATAACTTTGGGAGAAGGCTTCCTAAAGCACTTGTAGAAGATAGCTTGGCTTGGTTGTAGAAAGTAGATTCCCTTGGCGTAGTTACCAAAGGTGATCTGATCTTTAATCACCGTTCACCTGGTTGTGCTTAAGTCTGGCTGGGCAGAGGAGGGAGTGATCTTTTGTGACATTGAGGAAGACAGAGGGCTTAGGCCAGACATACCCTGCACATAGTCCCCGTAACCATTGCCGTCCTTGCTTTAAGCATCCCTTTTTCCTTCTCTTCTTCCCTATCCCATTTTTCAACATTTTACATGGTGCATTCTGAAGCATATTTATGTCAAATGTTGAATTTGATTTTTAAATAAACCCAAATCTTAAGCTGTATATATCAGCCCTTGGAGTCATTTTCATACCCAAAGGAAATTTCCTTTTGCATGTGCTAGTATATGTGTTAGAATTTGATGCTGAATAGAGGCCAAAACTTGTGATATAGGAACTCAGAAACATTTTTTTAAATTTTCTTTTTAGGTGTCAAGAGTAAAAAAGAAGATTGGTTAAAATGTGAACCAGTGAAGCAAAAGAAACCGGAAGAGATTGCTACAGGTGACGTGACTTCTGAGTGTCCCATTTGAAATAAATACAAGTTAAATCCTTTTTGCTTGGTTTTAAATGTTCCTTTATAGCAGTAAACTTTAATAAAGCATTTTAAATTATTATTTACTAGTTCTGCTGATTAAATGTAGAATAGACATACAAGTCTCAAAGATTTGTGGAGCGTTTTATTGCTTTATGAATATGTTGTTGGAAATGTTGAAATTTTCCTGTGCTTGCTATTAACTTAGATGTATCACTGGTAACAGCATTCAAATACAGTTTTAAATTGTGTATGAAGACTCTTTCACTTTAAATGTAGGCAGTGATGTAACAGAATCTAGTGCAAGGCTTTAAAAACAGAAAGTGATTTAAAAAAAACCAAACTGACTTTCACAGTACATTGCTGCTGTCCACACATAGCACCTGTGCTCACAAGTTCCAGGACCTGTGTGTCCCAGTAGTCTGGACAAGATTATTTGTATGACACTCAGAGGAAAAGTGGGGCCACTGTTACATCTTCCTCATTTCTCTTGATTGGCAATTTGCTCTTCGGATGGTCTTTTATACCCTTTAGGAGTCAACTGTTACAACAGTGGCAACTTTCATCTCAGGATCTTGTTTGTTCCATCCTTTATAAATCTTGGGTGAGGCTGCTCCCAGCTGTCCTTGTTTCTTTGCTTTAAGTACCTTTCTAGCTCTAATCTTGTTTTTCTACTGGTCTAACAGGAAACAAAATGCATGCTGTAGCCTTGTTGCCATCTGCCTCTTAACCTTAGAGCAGAGGACTTGCATGCTGATGCTTGTATTGTGGTGTTGCAAGTAACGTAGTTAGCAACCTTTTCATCTTACGTCGCTGTTGCCTGTGTCCTTGGGCTTTGGTGTGTGCCATCTTTTTAGCCCTTCCTGTTGCTTCTTCTCTTACTTTCACAAAGGCGCGTTTTCTGTCACACCTTTCTTAATACCCGCCAGGAATCTCTCTTGTGAAGACACCCAAGTAGCCATTGTGTGCTTAAAGATGCACTGGAGATTGTTTTAAATCTGAGGTGCCTGGTGCTTTAGGAAGGAAGTTTGTGGCATCTTTTTTGACACTGGAAGGTCTTAAGTACCACATGCATAAGGAGTAGAGTCCTTTGAGACTCTTGCTTTAACGTGCTTGTCTATCTTGCAGCTGAGGACAGTATTCCCCTTGATACAGCTATGCAGATCCTGGATGGAGATGGAGACACTCTTCACAGTCCTGTCAAAGACTCAAAAGAGATGTTTCAGACCTACAGGAAAATGTATCTGGAGAAAAAGATGCAAAAGTCTTGATAGCACTCCTGTATCAAATTCTTACTATCACTGAGAAAAGCCAACACTAAGATGATTTTTTTTCTGTTTACTTCGTATTGCTGAATAATTGTAAAAACCCAGTTTTCTGGTGGGTGTTAAAAATTTCCCTCCATATTTTCCTCGTATTTGTGAATAATTAACATCTTATTCTGTATTTATTGTGCAAATATGCTTTGGTGCTGTAAATGCTGTTTTAAGTGTATTGTTTCTTTCGGCATATTTGATTTTATTTTTCTTTAAAGATAGAGTAGCTCATTGAATCTTGACCAAAAAATAACAAACTCATTTAAATTGTCACAGCCTGTTTTCTTTCCTGATTCTCGAAAACTTCTACTTGTTATACTTTCCATTGCTGGCAGTGGAAGAATATTTCTGCTGCAAAGGGATTGCAGTGGATTCCCAAGCATTACACCTTTATTTCTCACTTACGCTAGTCTGCTTGTTTTGCTTCTAAAAAGGCTTTCTGCTTTTGTAGAAACTTTTCTTTTGTAAACTGGGAATAGAAATATAAACCCCTCAATTCAAGCATACAGATCAGGGGCATTTATGAAGTATTTATGCTGCTACCCAGTTTTGTTACATTTCTTTTTGTGAAGTTTGTATGGACTGAACTCTGAGTTCTTAGTTTGAACATAGTGTGCTGCAAACCATTAGTTTACTGAGGAATTCTCTTGTTTTTCTTTCTCTCTGCTTTCTTTGCACTTGAAAGAAAAGTGCTATTGTTGAAGCGCGGGGAGTTCGAATTCACTCTTGTCTGGATTATGTTGCTCAGTTTAACTAGACTGTAATTAATTTCTTCGTTTATAAAGTGTTATATTATGTTTGATTACACATTCACTGTGACGTAACAGTTGCATTTGTTGTTGGGTATCTTTTGTTTAAGTGCCTTTTCACTGTTATTCAAAATTTTAAATCAAGTCGTATTTTTACAGAGATTTGGTACTTGATTCTTTCTATCTTATTAAACCTTTATGCTGAAAGAAAAACCTGTAGATACTTCACTGAATGATTTTTATACTTGAAATAAACTTTTGAGGACTATACCTTGTCTTTTTTTTTTTTGTTCTAAAAGTACAAAGTTGTGTTTAGTGCAGTTAGTTAAATAGGCCTTGAAGATATTCCTGTAGATGAAATGCAGCTTTAAAATGAGTGGTGGATCTTCCTTGTTAAAAGTAAGTAGTTGCAAATTTCTTAGTTTGTTTTTCTCTCTGGCTGCCAAACTGTTAGTCTGTGGGGAATGTTACCACTGGAGGCTTTTGTAATAATGTTGTCAACTCTGAGAAGGTTTTTCATTTTCTTGGGAGTTTAGTTACCTGTATTATATTGCCTGTATTAAGGAAGATTTATTGCAGCCTTAAGTGTACCCAGTACAAACAACACAGAGTTCCTGTCAGGAATTTCGTTTGGGTTTTGTTCTGCACAATGATATGTGAAGCTGACATAAATGCTTGAGTGAATTCTTTTCAATAGGAAATTATTCATCCATTGACCCATGATATTTATGTTCTAAATATTTGGAGAGGTCTTCTCACTGGCCTTGTGCATCCAATAAGTGAGAATGCCAGTTTTGAGTCCCGCTGGATACAGCTGTGTCTTCTTCCTCCCTTATACCAAGAAATGGATCTTGGCTCTATGACAGTGTTTTCATGGTGACTTGTGCCTGCACTGATTTGGTATGGCTGGGATCTTTGGGATAGACTGGCCATGTGCCTTCTGCTTGGTTCTTGTGGTAGTTGGTTGTTGTACAGTCAAGAGAGTCATGGATGAGGTTCCAGATGAGTGTGAAAAAGATATATGTATATATATATATATATAATTTGCAACCCATTTTCAAAGACAAGGAGATGACCCACAGAACTACAGGAGACTGGTCAGCCAGTCTGACCTCTTTGGGAATTTTATAGAACAATCCTCCTTGTAGCCATGACTACCAAAGTACAGTAAGGAAAATAATTGGAACAGTCAGATTGGATTTGCAAAGGGTAAATCACACCTGCTCACTCTGATGGCCTTCTATGACGAGATGAGAGATTCTGTGGACAAGCGGACTGTACAGAATATTGTTTAACAAGACTCTTGATATGGTTCCTCAGAGTATTCTTGTCACCAAATTGGAGAGAGATGGTTTGGAGAAGTGACCCGTGCTGTAGGTGGAAAATTAGTTGACCAGCTGGGTTTTGGAGGGATACCATTTGGGATCAGTGGTACAAAGTCCAGCTGGCTTCTGATCACTGCTGCATCCTTCAGCAGTTGATACTGGGGCTGTCATTATTCACCATCTTCATTAATTAATTGGAGAATGGGATGTAATGAACTTTTACAGGTTTGCATGGAGAAATGCAGGTCCTCAGAAACTCAAGGGTAACTTAGAGTGGGAGTTGTGAGGAGAGGGACACAGTGTCTCCCAAGAACATTTGCTTCCTCTCGCTCACGTCGAACAGGTAAAAGTAGGGATACTCACAAGAGCTGGTTCCTAATGGTGTGATGAGGCCGTGGCCTTTCCAGCATGTCCCTATCTTTGGCTTCAGGCAGCAATGCCTGTGTAAAAACACATCTGCTCCAGAGCCTGATAAGGACCCGCTGCCCTAACCATCCAGTGATGTGATACTCAAGAAGGTCAGTAGGGTGGAAGTCTGTGTAACAGTGGCCATTGACTTCACATAATTGTCGTGACATATAAATCACACCCACTGGGTTGCCATGTGTCCAGTCATGCAGTGATCTGGTCCTTGTAAACCAAGAATAGAGCCAGGCACCAGGAAAAAACAAACCTCTGAGGAAAAAATGCATTACAAAGTACTGGGCTTGGAAACAAGTTACCACCACATTAACTTTCCTTCCCAGGTTTTTGTAATAATTCATTTTCCTATTGGTGAGTTAATGAGACATTAACACGAGTGCTAGAAAGGTGTGTGCTCTGCTTTCCAATCAAGAGTGATTTTCTTGGTGGCAGACAAGTGAGTTGTAATCTGCAAATCAGCCTTTTTTCTAGAAACCTGATCCTTAAAGCTAAATCCTTTAAACATGGCCTTAGTGGCTACACTTGCCTCTCTGTCTGAGTCCTTGTCTCTCTGCCATCCTTAACCTAAATATTTTGCCCTACCTTTTGAAAACTTTGCCTTCTTCCTCACTTTTTCCACCCTGGGGCTTCTTGTTTAATTTGCAAGGTTGCCATTGCCACCTTCTTTTTTAAAATATTTTTCTCGTCTTCCTGGGCCCTGACTTGTCTTCTGCTGCCTGCAGGCCTCCAGCCTGGTTTCATCCCAGCAAGGATCTTAGTCTTTTCCTGGGCTCTCTGCCCGCACCTCAGTCCCAGCGCTGAGACTTTGTGAGGGGGGACACCTTCTCATTAAGGCTGTGATGATGATGATGCTGTTTGTTGAAGTTCAAATGAATGCAGCCTTTGCAGTCTTTAGTGTTAAAGGTAAAATTCACCTCAGTGTGGTCATTTAAAGAATAGTAGGAAGAGGAAGATTTCTACCTTTGTGGTAATCAGGGCATAAAGTGAAAGACATTCACAGACTTTGCCAAGGTGACTGTTTTCTGTAATGTTGTTTTATGTGACTCCATGCACAGATTTTCAGTACAGATTAGTTCATATCACTCCCCGTGCTTGTCATGGTGCAGTGATAACTGATGAGTGTTGCTTCTTTGATCCCTGGGGGACTATCGTCTTTCCTCCAGACATCAATGCTATTAAAAAAGTCATAAGTAGCATTCTCCTGAAAAATAAAATAAAAAAGTCCCTCTGCCATGCAACACTTGTTCAATAGTCTATAAACTGAAATCTAGAAACAATAAGATGTGCAACAAAATAATCCCACAGTAAATAAATATAGAAATGGTCTTCAGACCAAAATATGGAGATACAGCTGATGAGAAAAAAAAATACTCTGTATGTTAGTAGTCCCAAAGTCTTTCCCTTACATCACATTAGGTATTTTTTGAGGAAAAAATTAGCCTGGCACTATGATATCTCAAGGGTCAGAAATAGTTAACAATTCCCCCAGAGAGTTACAGAGGATGAGAAGGGGGTTGTGAAACAGAGCCTGCCTTATCAGTTGCTTACCAACGATGAATCCCACTTTTAGGACAGTAACTGTGCTCTCACCTAGTAACTTTGGACTCTGTTGATCAATACCAGCAAAACCCATAGACGATAACATTTATGGCTGATTTGACATAAAAACTGAGTCCTTCCTTCCCCCAACATTGGTAAAGGCAAGGCCACCTCAGCACTCACACTGGTCCACAAATTATATGTGGTTCCCAGGCAGACACAAGATGCTGACCTGTACCTGTAGCAGGTGCTTTGCCTGTAGTGGGGCCTAAATTAGCTTGAGCAATACCCTGTTTGCAGAGCTATCAGTGGTGAATACTCTTGCTGCTTCTTCAAGAAGGCTGAAACCAGCCTGACTCATCAACCCCAAAGTTAAACATCCTGAGAAGAAGCAATGTCTCTGGATAGAAACTGGCCCAGGTGAAGATGTGTCAGACCTGATATAATACCTCATAAAGGAACTAACAAGTGACACTGCTGATAACTTACCTAAAGCCTCTGAGCTGACACAGCTGGCCCTGACACACCTGACCTTTATTTATAAAGGCCCAGTTACACTTTTTAAGGGTAGGTTTTTCTAATACAGTTAGTTCTTTTTGGTGTGTGGAGATTCCTACCTGGAGTGTTGACACCCCTCAAGGTTACTTCTCAAGGCTAACACTGAACTCACCTATTGGTAAGTAGCAGCATCTCTACTTAATAATTGTTTTTTGCTAGCTGTAATATAATTGCTTCAATATTAATTCAAAACTAATGTGCTGTAATGCTAGTAGTTTTAGTTCCCTTTACTGTGTACTAAACAATTTTGATTAAGATCTTTTAGCCTAACCATTGTAATAATGTATATAAGTGATTTATCATTTTAAATATATTTGGTTTGCTCTTCTGTGAGGAGGCATTTAGAAACACGTCTGGTTCTTTAATGATTTAATTACATAGGTTAAAAAATCTCACTGTTTTTCTTGTGCTTTAAAAGCACAGAAGCTGCCCCACATCTCAGGCACTGCAGAGACAAGCTGCAGTGTTGTTGGAAGCAATAGAAGCAGCCTAGGCAAAGAGAATTAATCACAGGATTCACCTTTAAACTGAACCAAAATTAAGTTTTGCATAGAAATGTGATTGCTCATGCTCAAAATTAGAAAGAACAGTACAAATACAAACCTGAAAGATGTTTAATTCATAGTGTTCTCTCAAAAGGGCTTCAAGGAACCAAAAAACCAATATGGATTGGAAATAATAGGGTATAAATACGAGGGATAAGAATGAAGACTAAGATACTCTACCTGTCCATACAATCTTTCTGCAAGTAGCAAGAAAAAGGAATGCTCATTTTAGACACCAGTAGTGAAACATGGAATTTTAAACATTTAAACACTAAGATTTTAGTTAAATGTTAGCTTTGTTGAAATTAGTTAAAATAGACCTAATAAGCAAATCCAGCTGGAGTTAATTAAGAAAATTAATGATTAGCTAGAGAGTTAAGCCTAGAATAAGTTTTAAGATGCAAGTAACTGATTGCTTGTCATCTTATATTTGTTCAGCTGTGCTTATAATGAGAAACAGACAACACTGATTAATAGATATAAAGAAATTTAGACAATTACTAATTTTTCCATTTGAAACCCTATTCAAAAGTAATGAAGGGAGAAACTGGAGGTCCTCCAAGAGCAAATATGTATTGTTAAAAACCAGAAAGGTAGAAAGGTCAAAACGAGGTAGATGAGTTTTACTTCATCATTTACAATCTCTCCCCAAATCACGGGACCACCGCCCCAATTCAAAGAACCAATTATGCATGCTTAATGATCTTTTAGCTAATTACCATATGAAGCGGAGAATGGGAGGCATTAATGTTATAAATATGCATTTGTATTTTGAATATTTAGAACTTTTGTAGATAAATAGACTTTGTATTGCTTTGTGATTTTGCACTGCATATTAGGGAACTATCCCACACAGGGCCCAGCGCTGCAAATAAACATACACTTTCTAACCCTGAGGAGTTAGAGAGTCTTTGTCCATCCTAGTTGGGTATTGATACTAGATCTATGCCCATATTTTGGTAAATCAGTAGGAGATAGCAAATTAATGTTCTGGGATATTTAATTAGAACAAAAAAATGTCATAAATATTTGATGGGCACAGACATATTCTGTAGGTGGATGGAAGTTTTACTAATACAAAGCAGCAGGACCAGCACATCAGCTGATCTGCTGGCGAAGCATTCTTTACCTGCAGAATCCTAACTGGATCTGGCAGTGTGCTTTACAGGAAAAATCTGCAGAACTGTCCATAAACACACTATAAGAGATTAAGTTTCCTTGCTGTGTGCAGTTCTTTGTGCAGGAGAAAAGACAAATGGACAGCTCATGCCAACATTAGGAGTCCCTGTGTCAGTAAACCAGCAAAGATTCTCTCTTTCCAAGTATGAACAAATACCAACACACTAAGAAAAAGATGAAAGCAAAAATCATACAGGTAGGAAAAAGAAGGCAGTGTTTTCCTGTTCATTATCACAACTGACTTTCTGAGGCATACTGACAAAGGAAAAAATCTCTGATCTTATCGACATGGAAGAATTAGTTCACTGGCAGTTATCCTCGAGATGTGTTGGGGTTGTCATAGACTTGTAATTTGGCAAGCCCCATAACAAATGTCCTTTAATATAACGTGGGTTCAACAGGCTCCCTGGGTTCAATGACACCATTTTCGTATTTTAAACCTGCCCTGTGCACTTCCAGTCTCCAGTGTAGTCACATCATAGCAATTTTTACCAATATTGGAATCTCTCTGATAAATTGCTGTGGCTCATAAATTGGCCACTATCCATTCAGACAGCTGCTGGAAGGAAAATATCTGTAAGGAACAGTGTTAGAACTGCAAGGAGTACCTACAGGGAAAAGCTTGGAGACCATCTGCTCCATAGAATGAGCACAGTGGATATGAGCATAAATGTCACATGTAAACATCACACCTTATTGTGGTCATGCTGGCTTGACAGACAGATATAGAACAGATACAACTGTCTCTAGTGCTGCCTGTTTCACCTGTGGGCACCTCCAGCAACTGCAATATAAATGGGCAGTCACAGGAGCCAACAGAAAAAGCTTTCCATAGGGAAGCCTGGTGCTGCTTCTCAGTGTTTCTGCTCTGCATCTCATGCAGCTGACTATGGTCGAACCTGCTCTCATGTACAAGTACATCCAATGCAAATCCCTCCCCTGATAAGACCTTGAGCAGCTACAGACAAGACTTAAACATGCATGAGTCCCTAAACCTTACATTTAAAAGTGTTGTTATGACAAAAAAAAGATATTTGTTATAGAAAGAGTATGGGAAGGAGAGTTCAAATAAAGGACAAAATTGCCATGCTTAATATTTGGAGGTGACTGTTCAATAAATAAGGTAAGTTCTAAGGGTTTAAGGGCTCTGTAAACTTCACTGGTTTTGTGGACTTGTATTCATTTAGTACTGTGATGATAAGTTTCCATACATGGTGTAAATAAAGGCTCTTGGGGATTAGAAAGTGCAGTAAGATGAGAAGCCCCACTGCTGCCTGGTGGGGAGGCACTCTGCTGGGTTAGTGCAAGGGGCTTTCAGCTTTTCTGTACTCCTGGGAGGCTTTGTGGCAAGGGAGGTAAGAAACTGCAGAGAGTTGTTCCACAGTGTTTTGATGAGAACCTCACTTACTCCATTGTTCTGTGTGTTGGGAACAGGAGAAGGTTCAAATGCAGAGTTAATGAGGACTAGACGTGGATGCTGTAGCTGCAAGTGCTGTTTCCTGTAGGGAGCTGGTCAGAGGTCTTCCTGGGATTCCAGCAGAAGAAATCCCTGTTGTCTTTTCGTAGCCCTGCTCTACCCATTGCCTCAATGGAAGAACTGAGTGTATTGCACCCTGCAGCGGTGGTGCAAGAGGGGGAGGAGAGGTGCCTGGAGTGATGGAGTGAAGCTGGGCCTGGAATGGGGGAGGAAAAGGGTTTTACCTGTGTATAAATGTTTGTTTCTTTTTTTTTTTAAAGAAAAATACAAATCACCAATCAAATGTTTTTGTTAATCGGAAATTAATGAAGTTAAATTCCCTGAGGCAAGTCTGTTCTGCCTGTAGCAGGATGCTCTGCCTGGAGTGGGGGTAAAACAGCTCAAACCTATTTTGAGAGCTCTCAGTGGTGAATGCAGAACAGGGTGTCATACTGCGTCCCCCCAAAAATGAGCTTAACCACAAGTACCAAAGCAAGAATATCTACTTGCCTTACTTGGGAGACTTGGTCAGTGTGTTTGTGATAAGATACAAGAATTCTGTTCTGAAATAACTGTTCTCCTGTCCTGCCTTCTGTTACTCCAGTGGCCCTTTCAACAGGGACAGGTTTCTGTTAAAAGCTTGGTGACAGGGTGGATTAGCTGTCATCTCCAAGACTGGCTGCCTGTTAGCAAGGTCTAACACAGACTTGATTTCAAGCAGTTGTTGCTACCTCCTAATTCTTTGTCCTTTTTGTGTCATCTCCTTCATTTGCTTATCATCATTAGAGTTGGTCTAAAGTCTTGAAAATTAATTGCTGAAGAAGCCAACCCAGGTTTCTCTAGAGGAGGTTGACTGATTCTGCATTCCTGGCTTTTACGAATGTGGCAATGGGTTTCTTTCCCTGACAAATCAATACTGTGGCCTGTGGAAGATACTTATTTATTTTTTTCCCAGAGGCTCATTAAAATGATTATTAAACTGAAAATTTTTATTAAAAATAACCTCTGCACTCATCCAAGAGGTTTTTGACAGAGCCTCTGGTATGAATGCAGAAGCACAGATGCAGAGAAGAAAAGCTGCTCTGGAGTGTGGTTTGTAAACTGTTAGACGAAATGTTTAAAGTTGCATTTCTCCTTTCTGCTGCACATCAGTGGCCTCATATTCTTTACTACTTCTGACGAGTCATTTTCCCTCCTCTCTCTGTTTTTGTAAGAGAAGCTGCAGGCAGTGGAGAGTCACAGACCCCTGCTACAGAAAAGGGACCATTAAGCTGAGATGGGACAGTGTCAAAATTGCCAAAGCAGCACAAACATATTTAGCATTTCTTCTGATAGAACAGAGACTGGCCCCATCATGGACTTACTGTAACTGCAAAGCAGTAAGAGAAATGCTGACCTGGAAGTAATATATTTAGCTAATTGCTGATTTAACATCTGGTAGACCATAGGGTTGATGTTGCAAAATCACAGTGCTTGAACCAGCTGCAGAGTGAGGAAGAAGCGATCAGTTGTCTGTGGGTGAGCCCGGGGAGCTGACTCCTCAGGAAGGCAGCTGTGGGATGCGGATGGAGGGATGGGCTGCCTCTGGGACAGACTCAGAGCTGACTCCCAGGAATGAGGAGCAATCTGGCTCCATAAATGAGGAAGTACAGAGGGTCACAGGTCACTGCAGCTGAGAGGATGAAAGGGAAAATCAAATACCAAGAGGTAGGCTTAGCAAAATAGGACCAGCGTTGAAAATCTCACTGTCTGGGAATCCACAGCTACAGACATCTCCAGGCCACCTTGACACATGAGATGGGACACCCCTCATGAGCATGGACCCAACAGCTGCATCTTGCAGACCCTCTTGAAGTGGGAGAACTCAGGATTTTGAGGGTGCTTGCCATGCTCATAACTCCACTTTGCTAGTATTTATCATACCTGCACGCTGCTAGGTTTTTTGTAGTTCTATACTTCTTAGGTTTAGGCAAACATAACTGGCATAGTTGTGTTTTCCTTGTATTTGTAGTACTTGAATTTATCTTGCAATTTCTCAGAGTAGGAGCCTGCAAACTGTAGGGCTAGAGCCTGGAGAGGCAGAGGTACTGTGTAGATGCAGACACCCGGTGTGTTCAGCCTGTAGAGCTGTCTCGGAAGCCTGAGAGGTATCAGGGGGCACATACATCACTCATAATAAATCTCTAAGGGGATTTATTCTGTCCTGCACGCACGAGAAACTTTCTTCTACCTTAATTTAAGGAAAAGATAGAGTCTCCTAAAAGAAAGGAAAATACATTCTGCAGTCACTGGCTAGCAGTGGGGAACTAGCCTGCCCGGAAATTACAGTAACCCAAAGAAAAAGGGATTGATGTATAGAAGGTTTAAAATGAAGAGAATAAAATTATTGTAAAAGGGGGATTCAGAAGGGAACAGTCTCAAGAGAACTGGGTGAGAAAAGGCAGAAACTGTACGGAAAAAAAAAAAAAGATGTTTAAGCTGCAGTTATGTTCAGTGAAATTAGTGTAGTATTAAACTGAGCTCTGGCTATCACCACTAAATCCACTAGATGACAGTGTGGAGACTGCATTCAGCGTGACAGCAACATCTGTCTGTTCTCTACGTGCCCGTTGCCATTGTCTCGCTGCTAGAAAATCAAAGTTTGCAATGAGCCTCTGCTCCTACCAAGGGGCTTCATCCCCGTCAGTGGAGAGAAGGTTGTCTTGGTCAGTACTAGCAATGGTAACACTGGCATGAAAGAATTGATCATCATTTCTCTGGCACTGGCTGTTTTTTTCCAGAGCCTAGAGGTCTGGGGACTTGGATTTGGGGAGTGGTAATGGAAAGTGGTCTGAAGGATGGCGGGACACCTGCCATCTCTCTGCTGTGCCTTGCAACCAAGCGTGAAGGGCGCAGACTTTTTAGCAGAGCCTTTTGTGACAGGACAAGGGGTAATGGCTTTAAATGGCTTTAAACTAGAAGAGGGTAGATTCAGACCAGATCAAAGGAAATGAGAAGGGTGGTGAGACACGTGCCCAAAGAGGTGGTGAATGCCCAATCCTTGGAAACGTTAGAGGTCGGGTTGGATGGGGCTCTGAGTCACCCGGTCTTTGTGTGGTGGCCTCCCTGGGGCAGGAATGTTGTGGGAGGCACTGGTCACAGGGCACCAAACCATCCCATTGCTGTCAGTGAGGTTAAAGCTGGTCAGCTCTTCCCTTCTGCTGTGTCTCTCCCCTATTAAAAAAAAAGGTGCCAGAGTTTGAGAGACATGAAATATTAATCTGTTGTGCCATTTATTCTAGCACAGTTTACCATGCACTGGAATCCCAAAGTGCCCTGAATTTTGTCTTAGCCTCATACAGATGCCTTGAAACTGGCACTTGGCAGTTGTCCTGGTGATTTTATAACACCGGGGTTTTAGGATTTTTGATGCATGTGCTGCATAAACTTGCCCTTATATGGGATAACATGGAATTCCATGAGTGAGAACAGATGGATTTTCTTTTGCTCTGCTTTTTCTTCCCATCTAGGGGAAGATTTGTCAGTCTAATTTTCCTTACTGCCTTTTCTGTGGCTAGAAAGAGGAAAAGAAATGCCATGAGTGATCTCACTTAATAACAACCAGTCTTTCATGGCCTTTGTATCAGGCAGCTCTGTGGAAAAGGATTTAAAAATCAGCATGTCTGTGAATCTTCCTTTTCTTCTAAATTAACCATATATTGCAATTTCATAAACAATTATTTCAGTCTCTTTACTTCTCAAACACAGTATTATTTATCATTAAAGGCTGCTTTGAACATAAAACTACTAGGATGCCCCTTATTAGAGTGGCTTACTGCAGCTCCCTTTCTAATGAATTTTTTGCTTTATGACTTGCTGGCTGAGTTGGGGCTCTTACTTTAAATCACACAATTGATTCAGTGTTCAAAGTCAGTTTATCAGACCGTATCTTCATGAAATTGCCTGCCAGCAGAGCAGCCGAGGCAATGAAAAATTAGGATGGAAAACAAAGTAACCTTGTTTTTATAAATTGTCAAACGTTTGGGCTTTGCTTCTGCAACCCTTAAACTCAGAAGGACGGGGAGCTTCTGACGCCAGCCCAACAAAGCCAAAAACAATCCTCTGGAGTGGCACTGCTTCCTTCTGGAAGGGGCAATGGACAGCCTGGGACTGTGGCAGCTTCTCTGTTGGGTTTGTCACATGGCTGGCTCCCTCTTCCTAATTTTCCAGTGAGATGTCTGCAAATGCCTATGCTGCACATTCATTTTGTCAGTGGAGTGCACAGGGAAGGTGTCAAGCCCCAGGAAAGCCATTGCTAAATGCATGTGAGTCTCCTTGCCTGTCATATAAAACTGTGCAGCAGCAAAAGACACTTTACGAGGTATCACAGTTAAAGCGATGATGAAAGACATCACTGGAGAGGACGAAATTATGACGGATACTTCAGGAAAAACATTTGTCTTCTCTCAGCTAGCCTGGTCTTACCTTGGTGAGGCAGAAATCGAGGGACGTCACGAGAGAGACGTTTAAAATTGTGCTGGGCACAGAGCTGGAGGTGGTTTGTACGTGGGAGATCTGAAGTCAGGGAATCATGGAATCATTTAGGTTGGAGAAGACCTTTAAGATCATGGACTGCAACCATTAACCCAGCACTGCCAGCCCACCACAACACCGTGTCCCCAGGTGTCACATCTACACGTCTTTTAAATACCTCCGGGGATGGTGACCCAGCCACTTTCTTGGGTAGCCTGTTCCTAGAGTCGAGGGCATAAGCTCGCCTGCCCAGGGATCAGACAAACATCTCATCACCTTGATAATCAAATTTATCTGCTTTTATTTTTCAGTGCATCAGTCACAGCAGCTCAGCTGGGCCGAGGCTTGGTTTCACGTGCATCTCAGTGGTTTGTAGGCAGGGACAGAATCTGACCCTTTAACAAAAGGAAATTCCATGGTGTAAAATCTCTTGGTACTTATGGATTAAGAATTACCACAGTAAGTACTTCCTGAATGCGCAAGTGCTTAATTTGGGTACTTGGACAAAAAAACGCCTTGCACTCTGGTGCAGTATAAACTTACAAATACTTGACTGCACAATGCTGCCAAAAAAATTTGTAACTGGCCGGCAGAACAGACAGTTAAATAAGATCCAGAAAAATCCTGATTTTTAAAGAAATATCTCACTGTGCATCTTCTTCTCAGAGAAAATCATTCATGTTAAATATACACCAGATCTTTATACAAGTTTTAGTCACTTTTTATTGTGGTTTTTTTTTGTGTGTGTGGTTTGTTTGTTTGGATTTTTTGTTTGTTTTTTTAGAAGTATGTTGAGGTTTGGTTAATAAAACCGTGTGCTTTAATCCCTTGCTGCTGAAACAAAAAACTGGATTGCTATTTATGAAAATTACTTCATTTGTAAGCCACAGGAGAGAGAATAATGACACAGACTGGGTATGAAAAGCAGCATTATAAGACAGAGGAGGAGTCCCGTGAAAATGCTTTAATAAAGAGGAGACCAGTGGCCACCAAGGATGTCAAGGAAAGGATTTCACTCATCAGTGAAGGCTCCAAGGCAAATATGCAGGCGGAAATATGAAATACTGTCAGCCCCCTAGCTGAACTCATAGGCAAACCTTGAGACTGTAAGAGGTAATTTCTAGAGCTGGATGAAAACAGATCAAGAGAACTTGATAATGCAGTATTAGTTTTGACTTGAATTGAAATGCAAATATGAAGTGTTTTCTCTTCAAGATTTTGTTCTGGAAGTGCTAAAAATTTGCATCAAAACAAAGCAGCTTGACACTGAGCAAGGGAAACACAATTTGCTCTAACTTCTCGTGAAACTACAGTAACACAGACCAAATTTTGGCTTTAAATAAGGTAGTGCAGCCCCACTTGGAGTCAATTTGTTGTGACTGATAACAGAACTTGGTTCTACAACCAATAAATGTTGCTGCACTCTATAATAATCACATGATAACTTCATAGGACCCAGTCATACTATCTGAAAAACAGTTCTTGATTTAAAAAATACTTTAGAGTGATTCGTCACGTGCAGCTTTTCCAATATTGTGCATTGACTCTTGGATATTGCTTTTGAATACCCTGATGCTCACTATAAAGCAGAATTTTCTGGTCAGACACGTTTTCCATAACACTACGAAAATCCTGTGGCTCCCACAATGAACCATTCATGTTTTTAAAATAAAGAATGCACTGAATTTTGTCAGGGAAACCAAGACATTAAGAAAGAAAGGAGATTGACACTCTAATTTGTGTCATACAAGGCACTGCAACCAGCAGTTGCAGTTAACTGTAGAAGTGCTTCAGAACGAAACATTTTGGATAACTTGGAAGAATCTTGAACTTCAACTTCAGTATATTCTGCATGGAGTACAATGAAGATAATATTTCAATTATTGTAATTGTCAACAGAGAGTTTTCTTTGTGGAAAATTTTGATTCTGCAAAAGTTGTTTTTATATCAGGAAAGGAGCCAACTGTTTAATGCCAAAAAGACTTTTAATCAACTGTTCAGTACAGGGTCCATATGGCAGAAAATAAGACCTGTAGTCTTTGATCTTATTTGGGTTTCATCAGAAAGAAGGAAACACATGATCAAGACTATTCTGAACTGTAATTAAATGTTGTCCTCCTGTTGACCCAGTTATCAAAAGCTACTTCCTCATGTGAGCTGGAAAAATCAAAGTAAGGTTGGTATGACAAAGTGATGCATCTGGGTTTGGAAACTAGCATGTAGTAACTGTGCTGCTCTAACAGGCCAAAAAAAAGTCAGAAATGCATTAATTGCCACTTTGATGGTGCTTGATGGAAAATACATACCTGCAAAAGCAGAAAGGGTCATACTGAATTACTTTTAACTGGAACCTTAGATCTGTGGGTGCGGCTTTAATATTTTCTGCAGAGCACATAAACAAAGATCTAGTTCAAGTAATCCGAATAACTTTGCCTCCTATCTGAGGAGCAGGTAACAAGCCTTGCATTACCTGGCAAGGCATGGAAGTCCTCGAGGAAAGCCATCTGGTAGCAGAAGGCAGGGGATTTTTAAAAAAGGAGTTCTTTGATGATCAGTTTCTGGAGAGAGCGAGAAGGTGGAGGGCTGGCCTGGAACTGGGTGGAACAGAGCCAAAGCTCCCTGCCTGGAAGTTGAGGACTGGAGGGGTGGAATGTTGAAAAATGCTGGGGAAAGGAATTGCTTGCAGGCCTTGCTGTTAGCAAGCCTTAGCTGTGTATCATTTCCTGATCAGTGTTTAGAGTAAAGCTGGTGTTTAGATACTCCTCTGAAGGCTCTGTGAGGACCTTGCTCTCTCACATCCCCCATGAACAAGAAAACCAGACCCAGCCTGGGGCACCCTTGGGCTGTGCAGAAGCTGCAGGCAAGGTATGGATGAGCCACGAGTTGCTTTCTAGATCAGGTAAATGAAATACATCAAACTGGTGGCTACAGAGCATTTATTTGGCTTAGGAGCTGAGAGCCCTGGGTATGAAGGACACAGCAGGCATGAACAGCCAGCC
The DNA here is from genome assembly GCA_013397725.1 of Rhagologus leucostigma. Taxonomy (NCBI): domain Eukaryota; kingdom Metazoa; phylum Chordata; class Aves; order Passeriformes; genus Rhagologus; species Rhagologus leucostigma. The sequence goes on along the minus strand of VZTD01002084.1, from coordinate 957,984 downwards.
CTATTAGCACAAGATACAAGAAAAGGGAAGTTTGGGCTCAGCGCTGTAGCTTTTGCACATGAAGCTTATCCAGGGCTTTACCAATTGGATTAAAGTTTATTAATTCTGGTAAAAAATAGTGGCAATAGATGATAAATAGAGGAAGAGACAGGAGATGGCAAAGAACTATTAAAATCTGCAAATCATTATATGAGTGTCTGTTCTGGATTTAAATGTGTTAATATAAATTAATTACGAACTTGCAATCAAAGGGAAAAGTGGAGTATTTATGGAAGGGGTACAAAGTAGCATAATCTAAAAATAAAGTCGTTTGGGCTGAATAAGAGGAAAAATGGGGCCAAAAAACTTCCAGTCGTCTATCTCCAGCTTCCATGTGTTGATGATAATTTGCCTGAGTTTGTTCTCCAGTGCTGCAGAATATTACGAGATCAAAAAGGCTGACCCATATGGAAATTTCTGCTGGAAAATAAAAGCTATTCCTGCTGCTTTTCTGACACGAGTGAGGTCTGATAACAATGCAAATCACAGGAGTATAGAAAAATGCAGCTGAAAAAAATTATTTTAGGGGAGCTTCTTCCTTTCCAAATAGTGTCTTTCGAATATAAATACACTCTTCTGTCTGCGCACAGACACCAGGGATGCAGGTCTTTGGGGGCAAGAAAACCCCATGAAAAAAAGCAGATGGAATTTATCAGGATTCCCTCTAAAAAAAAAGGTATAAATGATCCACCCCCTCAAGGAAAAAAGCTGAAACATTTCAGTTGAAATATGCTGAAAGAAACCAAAATACAACATCTACTCCTATGCCTAAGTTTTAGACTCTGAAAGGATTTAAAGATATACAGACATTAAATGGAAGCAGAACTTTCCTTTGTGTCTGGGCCAATTAACAGGACATTGCATTGTTTAGAGACAGTACTTAGATCTTCATACCTGGTAACGCGATTTAAGTTTCAGTAATATGTGTAATAACAAAAATTACACATAATCACCACCTTTAAAGAACAATCTTCTAAAGCTGCAAGACTCAGTGGGGATGTAAAGAATCTCTAGTACGTACCTGAATAATCTTCAATAATTTTTAGGTTGAAATAATTAATCTAGCTGTCCTGGGAATGGAGATGAACATTATCATCTTTCCTGGGCATATATAATTTGAAGGGTCTTTTCTCAAAATCTGTTATAGAAGCACTGAGGTAACCAGTGCCTCTATAACCAGTAAAACCAGTTCATTATTTTAGCTGAAGAAACAAATTTCTCTTCTAGTAGTACTGATTTCTTACAGTACCTACCTGTCAAGATAGGTTCTAGTAATTATAGTTCCTTATCAAAATGGAAATCAGGTCTCTTGTTGATCAAATTCCTAATATGTCTTTGGCACTGGCTGGGATGTGAGCTGGAAGGTAAATTAAATGCTGATGCTTAAGGCAATACTTTGATTTAAGTCTGTCTTAAATTCCATGGCATCACCTTTAGAAACAATGTGAAGAAAATGACTGGTTGTACATGGGTGCTCCACTTTTCATTCTTCTTATTTCTGTGCATTTCCTCAGTTTATATGATTTGACTACCAAATTCTGAGTTCAGCCAGGTTTTGGAAAAAAAAATGTCTAATTTTTCCTGCTACCCCTGATGAGGGAGAAAAATGACAGCTATGAAAATTTCATCATTTTGCCCTATGGACTCCTTGCAAAATTTAATCCTGCACATGAAAACAATGCTGCAAACAATGGAAAAGCTCACAATTTCATTGGAGCGCACATATCAACCTCACAGGAGGTTTACTTCATTGTGGTCTCTATTTTTTCCCTCACTTGTATAAATTTCTATCGTTCTCACGTCTCCACTCCTCCAACTTTAAAAGTTTGAACTTTCTTTATGATTCAAGACACGTAGATTTTCTTTAAGGGAAAAGTAGTGTTGTTTTTGCATGTTTGATGTTCTCATGGAAACAATCAATGTCAATTACTCTAACATGATTTCCCATTTCTGACTATATAGCTTTTGTAAATAGTCATTCTGATGAAATAGAAGACAAACAGCTGTACTATATACATATACTCCATCTGATGTGTTGTCCTTCTACTACAGCCACTGGTAGTAAAGGAAAAGCCAGAACCACTCTTGGATTCATATTTTTTCCAAAATGCTTCTCCAATTTCCAGCAAGTTTTAGTTTAGAAACTTTCTCATCTAGAAATTGTATCTACATAATGTTGTCTAACTGTCCTTGACAGACCTTTCCTCTAGGAACCCTTCTAGTAGCTTTCAGAATTTATTTATACTTTGGGCATCCAAACAAATCAGGATGTTATAAAATAACAGGATGTTATGTCCTGCAATGCAATTAGGCACTACACGCGCAGTGCTTTTTTTTCATTTGTCTTTGACCTGCTGCTTAATGATTTCATTTAGTGCCCTGTGGTTCTAGTCTCCTGAAAAATAATGACTTATCATTCTCTCTCTACCTGCTTCACGTCATTTATATTCTTCTAGACATAAGAAAGTTAATCTCTTTTTTCAAACTGAGGAAACCAAATCTTTTTGCTCTCTTCTACAGCAGAGATTTTTTCCTTTTTCTGACCAATCTGACCCTCATAACCTGTATGCTTTCCAGCTGTAAAATCTCACTTTTGCAGTGCCAGAGCCTCTCAGAGGACTGGGTACACCATAGCCTTATGGAGTACCAAAAGATAGTTTATGTTCCCTTCCTGGTCTGTTTGCTGGTCGGGGCATAGAAAGCTTCCTCTTCCAAAGCGCAGTCTGTAATGACGTCGGGGAATGCCTGGTGACAAAAGCTGACATGAGAACTCACTGTTTGGAACATGGAATTAAGGTCACTTCACCGTGTGCACTGCTTTGCATTCATCTGTGCTGCTTTTCTCTTGCTGCTTTGTTAGCTGAGCAGTCCTGGCAGATCTTCCTGCAACTCCTGGCTAGCAAGTTAAGTGCTGTGTCTCTGAAGCACTAGCCCTCCTGGATAAAAAAACCCAAACCCAGAAGTAATAGAGGTTTATGTGCCGCATCTCTTTGAAGGTTTTTTTTCTCCCCTTCTGTTTGCTTCCAGTTGTTCAGCAGCCTAGAGTGAAAGAAACAAAAATAAACACAAGAATTCAGGTTTTTTTCTCAACTTACTTTGCTTCCAAATTGTCAGGCAAACCATTTCCTTCAGTTATAAACCGAAGGCAGAGACTACAGGTAGGTTCCACGACCGTGGAGTCTCCCTAAGTAAAATTTTCAATACCAGGCTAGAAAGACAGCTGCAAGGAATGGCAGAATAACTGCTGGGAGTGAGAGGTCTGTCTGAGAACTCCTCTGATGCTGCAACTAGAACAGCCTGAGACACGGGATCGATTTGTTCACAACGAGCCCTTGCTGGCTTTGGCACATTTCATTATACAGAGTGAGAAATAATTGGTCTCATTGGTATATAGCTCTTTTATATGTGTTTTTAAGGATGGAGATACATCACATATATATTTTATCAGTGCCCTGTCAGTACATAGCAGCTGAACCCAGCAGCAATGACAGTATTATTTAGATTAGAGTTTACATATAGAAATGCTGTGAATTTTCACTTTATTAATGGCTTTGCAGGACTTCTTGTCTTCTATGCACTATAAATATGACATTAAATCACGTAAAGAAGTGCAACTTTTGTTGTACAACTTAATAGTATCAGTGGTAGGGTGGCAGGAGAAACCTGAGGAAAGCAGAGAGTATAAAGGGGAACAGAGAGAGGACAAAAAGAAGAGGAATATGCAGAACAGAGTGCTACATGGTGTTAGAGGGGGATTTAAGAAAAACAAAGCCGCTCAAAGACCAAAAAAGAAGATTTTTTTTGTCTCCCAGGGAACCAATTGAAGCTTCTTGGGAACTACTGACATATAAATCTGTGAGGAAGAACAGAGAGCAGAAATGTAAAGCATCCATGCCTATGGCAAATAATTCTGGCAGTAGGCATGAGCTGGCCCTGCCTGCTGCTCCCTGCTGTTCAGAAATGCCTGCAAGTGATGCAGTGGGAAGTGCAGGAACACATCTGGCATGTACCACAGAAACCTGCCCTGGTCGTTTGAGAGACCAAACACCCCGGGCACTGCACAGCTCTGCTGTCCCTGCGTGTGAGTTTGGAGCTGGGTTAGTGGCTAAGATGATGAAATAGTCTGTGGAGAAGGTAAATGTGATTTTTCACATGTATTGGCAGGTCTGCAGCATTCACATGAAGGATTGTTTAGAGACGTACTCATTTATTTCAGATCTCATTCCTAACTCAAGGAATAAACACCATTAATTCAGAGGCATTCACTGAAAACAGATCTGCGTGACATGGAGAAAATGAAACAAAAGACCTCAGAGATCTTTGTCTTTAAAGTCTTTTACAAAATTCACACTGCCAGTCAGTACCTCACGCTCCAAAGATTGAAGCATTTATTCGCGTAGAGGTTAACTGCAGTCAGAGGAAGCGGTTTAGCCATGCTCAAACTAACCCAGAATTGGGACAGCCTGTCAGTTTAGGTGGGAGGGTGTCTGGGAGCCGTGCCTCGGGCATTGCCTGATCCCAGCGTCCCAGCATCCCCATCCTCCTGGCTCCCTGAGCCAGCCTGGCAGCTTGTGATGCTGTGCACTGAACAGGGTCAGGGAAGTAATCCACCAGGAAACTCTGGTCACCTGTGATACATTTTGCTTTTCTCTTTAAGCAGATCACCAGTTAGAGGGAAAATCAGGAGTCTCAGAGCAGCTAATGTAACCTCTACCTACATTTATTGTATCCAATCATTACAACCACAGCTTATTAACAGCAATAATTGAAAAGAAACTTTGCTTAATAGTGAGGTTTCTTTTCCCCTTAGGCTGCCAACAGCTTTCCCGTATATAATCTCATTTTTCAACATCATTTCATCTATCAGGCTGGCTATAATAAGTCTTTTCCTTCATTTTTTAGTGCTTAGTCACCCAAGTAAGTTTTCTCCTGATATTTTTGTTCAAGCTCCTCTATCAAGACAGTAGAATCTGGAGCACACACAGACCCAGACTGAAGAGAGAGCTGTGCAGGGGAGCAGGCAGCTGGCTTGTCATCCCAAGCAGCTCCTTTCCTGACATCCATTTCCCATGAGTATGGCAGTGGCAAAGGTACTGTTGGCTGTGTTTTCCGAAGGGACAGGAAGGGAGGACCCATTTCACTTGGTGGTCATATCCCCAGAAGGATCAAGCATCAGATGGCAGATTGCCATCTCTGAGGACAAATCCCTACCACCCTCAGTTCTGTCTCTGATCTACCCACAGTTCTCAGCCAGCCACTGAAGTCTCACACATTTTCCACAAACTTTCTGATTTTATTTTTGTCTTATTGCCATATTGACAAAGACATCCTTCCATCCCTCTTTGTCTTTTTCTCCCCCTATTTTTCTAGTTCCCATCTATCACAGGTGGACGACAAACACCAGACAATGTGCTACTGCCAAGCTCAACCTACTTAGCTTCCCAAGCAAGGGACAGGCTGCACAGGGAAGAGCTGCACAAACAGGGCTCACACGTGAGAATTAACTGGGATCTTCACCACGTAAAGTGGATGGGCACAGTCAGTCCTGGAGGAATGTGAAATTGCTCTGCCCAATCTGTCTCTGTGTTGGGTGCTGGGCAAATCTGCTTCCATGAGATATTGGACGTTTTCAGAGCAATGCCTCCCCCGAACCTCTATTACTCTTTGGTGCTCAGGGAGTTCTGGCTGGATGTCAACATAGGCCACCAGCAAATCTCTCTACAACGACACCACCTTCCCAGCAGTTTCAGCCTTTCCCAGACACTGTTCTCCAGTGCCTTGTTGATCCATGGTGCATTCCAAGGCTCATCTCACTGTATTTGTGTTATCCTATCACCCACAGCTCATGATGCTCAGTAACTCAGCCCCTGATCGAGGCAAAGTCATGATTCTCCTGTAATATCATTAATTATAAACATGTGTATAAATAAATGTGTGTCTGTGGGTGTTCAAATCTTGTTTTGTATTTACTTAACACCACATCTCAACAGCTTTTTGTAAAAGGTGATGTAAAAAATATTCTGCTTGCACTTTTCTTTGGATAACCTTGAAGTGTATGTGTGCATGTCTGCTCCAGCTTTCCATGGATTCGTGTCAAAGGATGCCAGCTAAGGGCCACAGAAGTCATTCAAGAGACTTGACTGCCCTGACCATTCCTATGTTCAAAATAATTCCCTCATCCTGCTAATTCACTTTCAAAACATGTTTCTACTCTGACAGATCCCTTGCAGAGAGAGTCTGTGACAAGTTTGCAAATCAAGCTTCCCCTCTGCATCTATCAGTAAATTGTCAAATCCCTTAAAATGTAGCAGCTGCCATTTTCTCACAATATTAAGGAGAGAGAATGCTCTTAGAGGAAAGGAAGGAGGAGAGGAGGGTTAGGATTTGGTTTTCTCCTTTAAGCTGGGCACTTGTATTGTCTTCTCCATGGTGGTGTCTTCTTATGGAAGGTGTTTGCTATTTCTTCAGTTGCCTGTCAGTGACAGCTTTGAGTGATCTGCAGCTGGCAGCAGAGCAGCTGTCAGTCAGGAAGAAGCAGGAGGGTGATCAGGTGCCTTCCTTTTTTTCCGTGGTTGTACTAAATGCTCCGGACTACCATCTTTCTTACAGGGAAGTTGACGTCTCTGTGTTTGCAGACCTTGTTCCATTCATATCCTGTAGGTAAATGTGATGATGGCAGCTGCCTGAGTTTTCAGACAGCCCGAAAAGCAGAAAGATTCATGAACTTATTAATTTTAAAAGGAATAATAAATGGTAGTCGTCAGGCATCAATGTTATGTAATATCAAGATATATTACCTCTGCTCGTCAAAGCAGGCAAGAATGAGAGGTGATCAGAGATGATGTCAGTAGCAGAAGTGAGACGCTCTGCAGGGCTGTGCAGCCTGGTACCACAGCTATTGTATGAGCTTCGTGTGGACTTGCCTTGCAGCCAGGTTTTCACGAGCTATTCTCACTCGTGTATTCCATGTGGGACATCAGGGAGCAGCTGCTTTGCCTGTTGTCCTATATAACTGAGTTGCTTCAACTTTTCACAAGCCTATTTTGGGACTTACCAAGAGCTGAGCAGAAGGACAGCTCCCTTCTTGTAATGTCCCTTCCAAAAGCAGAGCTACTCTCTCTTCCATCTTCTCCCATGCAACCCACACTCACATTTGCCTCTCACAGCCTGCTTCTGAAGCTTTTCCACACGGTATCTCCAGGAGCTCATAAGGGGGAGCAGTAGCAGATGGGTTCCTTGCATCAAAGGAATTACCATCTGTTATCTCTCTTCTCAATTTCGTGCACTGCTGGCAAGAATCTGACTGTTTCTCCTACTCTCCCTTGATCCTGGGCTGCCCAGTTGGGCAAACAAAGGTAGGCAAATAGGAGCATCCCTCTTGCCTTTTCCCCTGGTTGTACCAGGAACTGCTGTGAGCAAGGGTAGCACTCAGCACCCAAAGGTGGCTGTATCCTCACTTCATATACTCCCCATGCCAAGCTCCATCTGCTGTGCCTTCAAAAACTCCTAATCATTCGAGGAGGATAAAAAAAGCCTAGCAAGACAACCTCACAGAAACTCCCAATTAACTTAACCTCCCTCCCAAATGGTAGCACAGATCAGGAAAGGCTCTGGTGCTATAGGACTGTTTTTTTAATTCTTTGTATTGCTGTTTACCAGCTAGATACATTCAGATAGCTGTTGTTAAAGTACAACACAACACCCTTCTAATATCCACACTGACAAGATTTTCTTTTGAAAGAAAAATGTCTCACCCAAAAAAACCTTACCATGTTCCCCTCCAGGAGACCTCTAGGAATTCAGTCATGTTTTGGGGGCTGTAAGGTCAGGGTTGGAAACTGCTCCATGCTCATTATGTTTTTCTAATTTGCAGGTTTAGTTAGAGTCCATCTGTCCCGAACCTCAAAAGGTCATTCAATAATCTGTTGGTGGTTTGTTGTTGTTGTTGCTGTTGGTTTTTTTTTCAGTTTTGTAAGAATAAAGCTCTTGATTGTAAGGAAACCTGGAACAAGATACCAGCCAGTCTTGATCTGGCTCAGAAAGCATAAGGCAAATGAAAATAGCTCCAAATATGTAATCAAAACAAACCACAAAGAAAATGCCCTTAGGAAGTTTTATGGGTTTCAGTTTTTTTAAAAGGGTTAAATTTCACGATACAGAATTCATGTTAAATAATTTTACGCAGTACTTGTTTCAGCTATTGCAATCCTTGTCTGTAGGTTGAATAATGTGATTATTATAAGAAGAAGCATTTCTAGTATAAATGCAATTATTGAAAAAAGTTGTAGAGAGGATTTTTAAGTAGTTAGGTTTGTGGTACCCTGCTTTGTGATAGACCAATCATTCCATCCAAGATGTACCAAAAGCGAGTGGAAAAATTTCCACTGAAGTCAGTCTCCAGTTCAAGATCTTAATTTTCTAATCGGACTCCCATTCCGTATTAGGTATTTTGATAAAAACCTAACAAAATCCAAGTTTATAGGATAGTGTCATAAACCTGGCACCTTTCCCAAATGCCCCACTCACTTAATAGAAAAGTAATGTAATTTTCTTTGTGTTGTGTGTTCTGCATTCATTGTAATGCGTGTTTAGAAGCTGAGTGCTGAAATATTAGCTTAGAGCTCTTGAAAAAACCCACTAAATCATATGCTTTTTTCAGTATCTGAATCAAATTTTCTTCACATTATCAACACAGCATTACAATTAGATTCCACATAAAAACTTCAATTTCTCTTTCAGTGATCACTGTCTGTAAATGATTTCAGTCATTGATGCATGATAAGGAATGTAAGGCAAATGCTAACTTTAGCAGAAATGAATGCTTTTCGAAGCTATATTTAATAGGTGCACTGAAGATTTTAGGTTTTCAATTTCAAGACAGGGCATATTGTTGTATAGAAATTCATTCTTCTCCCACACTAATCGCTTCTGAGGAGACAAACTAGTCAAAATGGGATCATGACCTGCAATCTGGTTCTTATTTCATAGTCAGATCACATTTCAAATGTGGGATCTACCTATTATTCTGGTTTTGCCAGCTGCTTTTGCCCATGCTGTGGTGGTAGGAGGAAGCACAGGAACCGAGCAGCTCTGCACATCCACTCACTTCAAAAATGTTGGCGGTGACTTGACATAATAAAAGGAAAAAGGAGACTGGAGGAATAATGTATAACCTCATTTCGCTTCCCAGAAACACACTAAAGATGACTGAGAAATTGATTTGTGAGAGTCTGGAAAAAACACAACAAACCAGAGGGTTTAAAAAGTGCCAGGGTAGAACTGCCAAGAAAAGTGTAGTATCATCCTGTCCCTTTTGGCATTAAGGACAGAGCTGGCTGGGGGTATAAGCAGCAGTGGGAGGCTTGGGGCACCACTGCTGGAGCAAAAAGCCTCTGCTCCATGAAAGGACCAGGTGTTCCAGACAGAAAACTCCCTTGGTCATCCCCACAGGTGCTTTACCCACCTCAGGAGGGTCATTGCTGACAGCTCGGCCACAGTGTGACAGCTTTCCCCAGGGTGCTGGGGAGCAGGGGATGGGCAGTTTGGCAGCCCCCAAGCACGCAGGGCTCTGGTCTGGGGGATGTCAGCGGGGCAGAGCCCCCAGGCTGTAGCTGGGCTGATGGGGACTGTGAGAAGATGCGGTGGGAGGGAGTGGCCAGTACAAAGCAGGGAGAGCCAGGGACTGTGGCCAGCAGGCAGGCCCCGAGGAGCACTCCAGGTGCTTGCAGTTTTTGGAGTATTTCTGCTGTGTGTCTGAGATAAACCATGTTCTCCCTTCTCCTCTCAGGTTTACATCTGTTCAGTAAGGAACACTGTGACACTGATTTATTTAGGCTAAATGGCTGACAAGTTGTTTGGACAAAGTATTCGGAGTGGGCAGGTCTTCCTTGTGTCACAGGAAAGTGCACGGTAGTTTAAATAGGCATAATAATCCTTTCTGTGCTCCTTTCAACCATTTTTTACTTGTATTCTGAGTCTCTGCATAGAGTGGAAGAGCAGTGTCCTGGATCTTGAGCCTGGGGGCAATGCTGCCAATTAAAAGACTCAGCTTACATTTGGGGACCTGAACTAAGACCCATGTGAGACACTCACTGAAAGCAACATCCTTTCAGGCTAAAATGGTATTATTCAGTATAACAGTTCTAATTCACATTCTTTGCTGTAGTCTGTAGTTTTTCTATACTGCAAGTATCAGTTTGCTGCTCAGTTATTGCTGACTGTATTTTCTAAATGTCCTTACACTTAATTTTTTTTGTAGTTTTCCTCTTAAACTCATTTTTGATTCTCTAACCCCTGCTCATTACACACAAAACATCCCGCCAACCATTTTTGTGCAGCCCTTTTTTCTGATTTCCTTGTTGAAGTGTTCTGTTTTACTCCATTTCCCTTCCGGGTTCCTTATGTTCTGCCTAAGTGGTTTCCAACCTTCCAGTTTTTGGAGCCCAAAATTATTCTGGTGGAATTATGGTTTCCTGTATACCACATTCAAGTCCACCTGATAATAGGCTTTAAAAAAAAATAAAATTTACCTTTGCAGATCCTTTAAAGGTAGTTCACAGAGGGCTCACATAAGGACACTGCTGTTTGAAAGCCTTTCTTCTGAATACCAACACTCATTACTTTTCATTATATGCATTATTGCTTATTAGCTCCTGTGTTTAGTTTCTCTTAACATTCTCCATAAACTAATTTTCTTAAAACCTATTACCATTTCTGTTGCACTAGGATCTCAAAATATCTTTTTAAAATTTCATTTTCTTCCCAGTGTCTCCCTTTTATCTCTAGGTTGGCCATTCCTTACAAAGGTGATGCTTATATTCAGAGCTTGAGAAAGATGAAGCTTTGGCAGTGTAACAGCCACTTGTTTATTTCCAAACCAGACCCAGCACAGTTCCCATAGAGCCTTCCCTCAGTGCTTTTCCCTTCTTTTCCCTTTCAGGAAATCAATCCCATTTTCATTAACAATGACAGATTGGTCCTCGTACCTTTCTTCTTTTTTCCTTTTTTTTTTCCCCCTTTGGCCACTCTGGTGAGCCTGCCAAACACTGCTAATTAGCAGTTGCTGAGATTTGGGCTCCGGTCCTCTGAGATGCTCCGTACAAATGGACTCACAGGGATGTCTGTGCGTGCTGTAGGTGCAGATTCAGCCTTCTGCAACACAGTACAGGGTGCTTTTATAGCTGCATTGTCACTAAGGCATAGAACCAATAATTCATTTCATATAGGCCATTAAATGCTTCTTAAGTGATCTGAAATTTAAATAATCTCTTGAGCAAGATTTGAACTCTTTAATTTTCCCTGTCCTTGAATATCTGATTGTTTCAAAAAATGTGTAATCAGTACTGGAACCTATTATCTTTAGTTTAGGAATCCACTAGTACCACATGCCAGGAATTCAAAGGAATTCAGTTTCATGCCCATGAAATGGTGCAGTCAGAAGGAAGCCTGTTTTATGAAGGCATGTGGAACGACACGTAGACGAAATTACTTTCGTCTTGTTTGAAATATTCACGTGAAGGCGGTACACGGGGCAAAATGAAGGAGAAATAACAATGCAGGGTGATATGCCAACCTTTAACAAGACCAGGGCATGCTTTCTGAGCTTGGGAAGGCAGAAAACATAAGAGCATTGCAGCAGGACTTAAACCAATGTGAGGTGATCGCACCAGTGCAGTGAAATTATTTAAAATGCCAGTTTCATTGTTTAAGGGCTATCTGCACTGACAAGTGTGCTCCTAAAGGTACCAGAACTGTGACTGAGACCAGCACTTGGCTGGCACCACTGTACAGTAACTTGAATCCATACTTTATCATAGGCACTCCAGGAGGCCAGAGATCTCCATCGAAGGAGGTCCCACTGCCTCTGTTATGAGATAAGCCCTAGGGAATGACCGCCTTTGCGTCATGCTGCAGCACCTCCTTCTTTAACGAAAACTTTGGCTAAAACTTAGATGCTATTATATTCTAAGATCATCCATCTTTTCTCATCTCCACAGAGTCAGGAACGAGGCAAAACCAGAGCTCCTGATAGAAAGGGAAAGAAGCTTGAATATTTTTCAGCTCCATCAGTGACCTTAGTAGTCCATTATAAATACAGATGGAGGATCTTGGCAATAGAATGTAGGTGCTGGTTTTAAGGCCTAAGAAAAGACAGAGAAGTGAAAGATGGGATTCATTCGATCAAATATGTATGTCTGAATGTATCCATGTTTGTGCTGACCAGCCCAGGTGCAGTCAGTGCAGAGAAACTGACAACTGACAACAAAAGTCCCCTGACAACTGGAGACTTTTAAAAGAAGATTTTTATAGAAGTAGATTTTTAAAACAAAGACAAATATCACCAAAGGAGCTAGGTTGGATACTGCTTATATTTAGGAGGCAAGAAGTGGGACAAATGGGCACTAGTCATAGCAAATCATGGGCATCTGGGTGTTTTCAGTTCAGAGCAGCTTGAGGACCTCATGGTCACTGTGCACTGCTGCACTGTGCACACACCTGCCCTTCACACGGCACTTTCTTTTGAGGTGTTGCAGAAAAACTGACACGTTGTAAGACGCCAGATTTCCCCTCTGGGGTGCAGATGTTCAGACGTGGTTGCTCTTGGCTTCTGAGTGAGATTGTCAACCAAATGATGTTAAATGGAGGCCTGATTAGCTATAGGCATCCTGTTGCTTCAGCCCGTTTCCACACTATCCTTGACCCAACCACTCATTTTTAGCCTTTTGGTCTCAAAGATGTTTGGTTTCTGATCCATTCCTGTGTTCAATAAACATTTCCTTGCACAGTGGCCTAGCTGCAAAGCTGAGAAAGATAGCTAGACTAGAACTTGTAAAAGCTCTTGAGACAACATTATGCTTCTCCTTTGGATTTTGGGCTTTTTTTTTTTCCTTCTGGTTTGTGGAATCTCTCACTGTCTCTTAAGAAAAGGATGTTGACGTTAGCCGTACCATGGGAATTACAGTTGGAATACTGGTGTTTCTTCTCTTTTGACATTCAGTCATCGATGAGAGCCACTCACTCTTCTCACCTATTAATATTCACACTTGTTTCTTTCCTATTAATAGTCACACTTGTTTCTACAGTAGAACTGATTAAAAATGTGCATTGTGGAAGCAGTTTTCAAGCTAAAACTTGACAGAACATCTATTACTTTGCTTGCTCTTTCCATGTATGTTCTCTAGGCAATGAGAAGTGTTTGTGCAGGCTGGATTACAATGCATTAGTTGTGTATGCATGCACATATATTTATAAAATTGATATACGCCATACACTGTATGCATATCTTGTATAACTAGGGTTAGTGCTTACATCTGCAGATCTCAAAGAACTTCGCTGAGCAGTCTAATCTTTTTTACCTATTTCTTAGTCATGGGGAAGCCATGGCAGAAAGGAGATGTGGCTTGTTTAAAACCACAGTATCAGGTCAGCAAGAAAGGGAATCTATGTCTTTGATTTTCAATACAGTGCAGCATTGGTGGGCAGGGATATCCATCTTCTTACAGGTAACTTCTATTTAAAACAAACACCTCCATTTGGAAATTCTAACTGAATTGTCAACCTTTAAAGGAGTAAATTTAAAAATAAAAAAAGTCTGTAAAACATGAAAAACAGGTCCTGCTAGTACTTAGAGCAAAGCTTGACCAATATCAATTCAGGTCTATTTGCAGGCCATAGTTTGAAGAAACAGTAAATTGGGGTTTAAGACTCCTAGTACCAACCAAAAAAGGCTGTGACATGGGACATTATGACATTGACCCAGGATGAAATCACTCTTCCAGTTCAAATATGTAAAATGCGCCTAATCTGGTGTGTTAACTTTTTACTGGCAGGCTTTGTAAGAGATCAGTTACTGTCTGTCTGCACCACTCTAATTTTATGCTGGACAAGTAGCATCATTTTGGGCTCAGCCAGCATAAAGCCAGCATAAAACTGACATAATCTGTGCATCAGGTCCTCCGGTTAATTTGACAGAGAAACAATGGTGTGACCGCATCTGAGCTGAATCAGTTTTGTCCTGCTGTCTAATCAGTGGCACCGAGACCTTGTGCTAATGGTGATGGAGGAGCGGCCCCAGCCCAATGCCCCGACCCCGCCGCTGTTTCGCATTCAGGTTGCCTTGACCATTCCCAAACGCATTCATTCACCGGGAACAGGGAAGAGAGCAGGTAACTCTGCTTTCCCACTTTCCCGAAATAGCAAGGGAATACTTGCGGCCGCCCCCCCGCTCCCGCAGTTTGCTGGGCTGCACCTCCCTTCCTACTCGTACCCGCACGGCCGCCGCTGCGGCCATGGCTGCACCACGCTGAGCAGAACCGACAGGCGCTGACACGGCGGCGGAGGGGCGGGAGGGCACCGGCAGGGAGGGGGCCCGGGCGGGAGCAGCCCCGCAGGCGCGGCGCCG
>VZTD01002084.1:919363-942981 GCA_013397725.1 Rhagologus leucostigma | reverse complement strand
GGGCAGCTGCGGGGCGCCCCACGCGTGTCCGCGCCCGGCCCCGCGCCAGCCCCTGCAGGTGGGCGAGCGCGGATGCGATGCGCGGGCCCCGGAGCGGCTGCGGGCTCCGGGGGTGGGGAGGAGGGGTTTCGCGGGGCCGAGGATCAGCCGGGACCGGGGAGCTTAAGGACGGATTACACGAGATCGCAACCCCCTTGCCCTAAGAAATTTCCCCGGGGCCGCGCTCCGGCTCCTGCCGCCGGCAGCCTCAACTTTGGGAACAGGCGTTTGCGGCAGCGGAGGGTCCCCCCGGTCCTACCTGCACCGCATCGCCCAAGGCTTTTTTAGGAAGAGGAAATGAAACAGTAGGATGAGAGCTGGGCCAGCGCAGAGTATAAGAAGTCGGGATCTCTGTAAACAGCTGTCTGCAGTGCGTGAGGAGAGAGACAATTCCTTTTGAAGTTATTTATAGACCCGCTTTATTCTGCCGGTGAGGGGAATCGCTGTCATTGGGAGGGGGGGTATACAACAGTCTCGAGGTCACCCATCAGTGGAAATTAAACTTCTGCGTCATGCTGAAAGCGTAAAATACTTGATTGGAGGGGTGATTTGGGGTTATCTTTCAAATGTGTTTTTGTAACACTCAAAGTATGAAGTAGCTGGGTGTTACGCCTTGCCTTTCAGCTCTGCTAAACATGACTCCTTAAGGATGAACACCCTCCGTGTGTTCATCCTTAAGGGAAGTAACTTGAGACTGATAACGGTGCACGTACATGGGAGCTACGGAAGGGCTGTGTGTGCACACGTATGCAGCACTCACAGCTCTGCACTTCATGCTGTTTTTATACCGTCTCAGAGTGTAACTGACGAGGTTTTGTAAAGAGAAGATAACGCATCAAGCAGATATTCTCCCGAATTTAGAATGTATCTTTTTGTTCTAGAAAAAAAAATACTGCTATATATAATGTGCAGAAATTCTGTTAGAATTAATGACATTTCTATTAGAAACCATGAACATATCCCATAGGAAGGGAAGCCACTTTAAAAACTTAGATTATGTGTGAATATATTCTTTAGAATACTAAGTGATGCCCTTTTAGAAGTATTTTTAATAAAATAAAGATTTCATTTTACTTGCAGGTAAATGAGTTATGCTACAGACTTGGTTCAGTGTCCAGAAGAGTTGAGAACATTATATTTTCAATATGAAGAATAAAGCTGTTTTTCAGAAAAACCTATTGATCTCCTTAAACTTGATCTCTGCCTTCCTGCCCCCCTGAGCCTATGGAGAAGGCTTGGGGCTTTTGAAACCAGTAATCACAGAGTGAGGGATAGAGATACATAACTTGCCCTGGCATGAAGGCAGTGCTGTTTGGAATGACCTGACAGTAACAGAGGAACAGAATTAACGGGGAAAGTGCAATGCAGTTTCTAGGGAAAAATGAAGAAGAAGAAGACGAAGAAGGAGATAAGCAAAGCTGCAGCTAGCTGTTATCCCACCATAATCATGTACAAAAGAAGACTGATCAGAAGCCAGGATGACACATGGGTGCACATGGCCACAGATAGAAGAGACAGTGCAAAGAATCGAGTTAAAATTATTAAAGTAGAGGGATTAGTCAATGCAATTAATTGAAATCGAAGATGGGCACAAAATCTCTTCCTGTTTACCTCCCCTCGAAGTCAGTGGGATTGCATGCTCTGCAGCCCACAATGTCTCCTGTGGGGCCATGCCTTCACGCTCTGCCAGCCACAGCATGGATACTGAGGGGATATCCACAGAGGGAGGAACAGGAGAAACCCTGTAGCTTGCCTGATGCCAAGCAAGAGTGGACCTTCTCCAGTTCCCAGTCCAGACCCAGGGCTCTCAATTCTGGAGCTCTCCTTAGCAGCAGGTAGGGCACTTCCATCCCCCACCTAGGCTGCAAGAGATTTTTTTTCCTTGCTTTTAACCTTTATAGCAGAAATCACACTGATTCTCACTGCACATGCACCCTGCAAAGGAGAATTCTCTCTTAGCCCTTCCTATTTGCTGTGATCTGTTTTCTGCTTGTGTGTTAGCACCTCCATTATGACAGTTCCCTCAGCACAAGTCAGACCTGTAACTGTGAGACACAAGGAAATGGTGCCTCTGACGACACCAGTGAGGCAGAATTCAGGTAGTTCAGGCAAATTGTCCTGTGGAGCATGGATGTGGGACTGTAGGGTTCTGTCTGAAAACTCTTAAGGGGGCAGAGAAGTCCAAAGACACTTTTTTTTAAATTAAAGCACCTTCCAAAATGTGTGGAGGAGGGTTTTTGTGTCCTTACTCCAGCAGGCCCTTCCAAGAGTGTGCTGCCCGATGGTAGGACATCAAATGCCATGACTGACTGACTGACTAATGGGAGCTGGGAAGAATTCCCAGTGGGAATCTGTGCTTTGCTCTTCCTTCACTGCATTTGTATCCTCTTTGAAGCCATATTGGGGCATAAAAATTAGGCCTCAGGTTTGTGCTGAAATAAGTAGCTTGTCCATTCTCAAGGAATAGTAGGTGCAAGAGGGTGGCCAGGATTGTGTTACAACTGTTACCTCTCCTTCTGCAGGCCTTCTCTGAACAGATTCAATTACTGGGGTTGACTTTTGTTGAGGCAAGTCTTCACTTTTTAACAGTTTTATTACTGAATTCTTGTTTTCTGTTGTTAGGACCTCGTCTTTCTTGCTCAGCAAACAGAGCTGCTCATCTTTAACTACTCAGCCATTATTTGGCAGTCTGGGATCTGAAGTCGTCTCCCATCCTTCCTGGCAATCCAAAACTCCAGTGGACTTCAGCAGTCCTTTTCCATATAAACGGCAATACCTCAGCTATACAATAATTTCCATCATTGGAGAGTGAAATGGGAAACTAAGGCCATTATAGGATGTTGAAGTAAAAGCAAATTACAATATATTACATTAAATATTAATACTTGTGTACAGGATATATGCTATCCGCTCTGCAATATGAATTGTTTTAGTAACCTCTGATGTGTCTTCTGCTGTGTTCAGAGGTCTCTGCTTTAGCCCAGGATTTTGATGTTTTGGGCCATGAGATAAATTTATGTTGCAAAACCACTATTATTTAAAACTTTATTAATTTTCATAGGGTTTGGGGTTTTTTTTTCAGTCTGAAAATGATGTTTCTCCACCTCAGTCAATTACATCCCAATCTAGTAGAATTTTGGACCTTTGGTAAAACACTGTAGTTTTAGGGCCCCCGTTCAGAATGTTACTTTACCTGATGTGCCCTTTAACCTGCAGTCCATAAAAATTCAGAGACTAAGACTTGTTGCTGTTAGTCATGGGATTGAAGGTAGCTTGTTTTCTGACACATTGTCTTGCTGAGTTTAATTACCATCATATTTTATGTAAAACATCTTCCAGTGGTTTTATTATATCTGGTCTTACATGTTCACATTGCAGTTGCTGTAAGAATAATGTGTGTTGTTAGTTCTGTTTCTTTGAACGGAAGTCTAAAATGGCTTGATATTGATCTTCTTGCCTTGCTGTAGCTGTCCCTGCTTTAGCATGGGGGTCCCTTCCAACCTCAGCCAGTCCATGATTCTCTGATCAGCTACTGGGCACTGGTGGTCCGTAAAGCTTTTAAAGCAGAGAAATATCAGTCACTTCTAGTCAAGATAAAATGGGGATGGAAAGCAGCTTTGGTGTCCAACTCTGCAAGAGTTAGGCCTGGGAAATCCTATCGGAGATTTCTCTTTAGAATCAAATCATGAACACAGCAGCTGTTCCTCTCCTTGACTCCCTCTCTGACTGACTAATTTAGGCAATATCTCACTTGACTTCTTGCCTTTTATGTATTTCATTCTATGGAGATAAACTCTTCTGCTGGGTTGCACATGGCACTGGCTGTCTGATTTCCAGGTAGTTTGGTGCTTGCTTTACTTTAAACCAAATTATCCATGGTAAATGACTGGAAACGAGGCTAATGGTGAGTAGCCCTGTCCTTGGCAGGTGTTTGTTTTCTTTACCTCAAAGAAATGTGGTATCAATGATTATGAAGTGCTTACTCAGTTTACTAATAGGGCTTCCAGAAGTAATTCTTGGTCTATGTCTGAAAGGGTTTTTTGAGGAGTAGAGCTGAAGGTCTCTCTGGCAGCTTCGTTTCTGTTCTCCTTTTCCCTGCACTATTTCAGCGCAGGTGACTCAATCTCCACCTCTCCTCTCTTCTGAAGTGACACTGCCCCTCCAGCTCCCCCACTGTTCTCCAAATGCTCTCACCCTCCTGCTACTTGAATCACCTCTGCCTCTTCCATCTTTGAAGTGTACATTTGGTGGGACTTCTCTGAATCCAAAAAGGCTGGAAGGGGGGAGACTCCTCCCAAAAATTATCCCAAATACAGCCCTCTTAAATGTGGATTCTTATACACACCTGTCTACATCACAGGACACTTAGGAAAGAGTGAAGTGGCTCATAAATCCCACTGAGATGTTCTAAATTCTCCCCAAAGCTGAATGTGTTCCAAATATGGAGTTTGGGAGCTGTGAACTGATGCCATCTCAGTATATCTTTACACCTCCTTCCAGTGACAGCGTCTGTGTCGGATGAGGCGAAACATTTTCGGCATCTCATCCTGATCTCACCACTTTGTCCTTGGCGCCTGTTCATGTTGTGTCACTCGGAGAGGCCGTGCTGCCCAGCACCCAGCTCAGAGATGAGGACACTCAGTTATTACAGGCTGGGGACTGACTGGCTGGGGGTCAGGTCTGTGGCAAAGGATTTGGGAATCCTCGAGGGCAGTGGGCTGAATGTAGGACAGGGGTGTGCCCTGACATTGATAATTCCAACAGCATCCTGGACCTTTAGTAGCAGAAGCAGAGCTGGTAGATTGAGAAAAGTGATTATCTCTTTCAAGCTGGCAGTTGTTAAACCACATCTAGAAAACAGCATCCAGTTTGGGTTCCCTTAAGGCAAGAAAAACTTGGATAAACTGGACTGCATTCAGCAAAGGACCACCAAGATGGTCAAGAGCTGAAGCACTTGCCCTGTGAGGAGAGGCTGAGGGGGCTGAGCTTGTTCAGCCTGAAAAAGAGAAGGCTTTCAGAAAAAGTGAGTGACCCAGCATCAGCCTGTCCATAGATACAAAGAGTATTGAGATGACAGAGCCAGGCTTTTTCCAGCAGTGCCCTCTACCTCTAGTTGGAGACCTGTCACTAGTGGTGTCCCCCAGGGGTCGGTACTGGGCCCAGTATTGTTTTAACTTATTCATCAATGACAATGAAGGGGCAGATGCCTCCTCAGCGAGTTCACTGCTGACACAAAGCTGGGAGGAGTGGCCGATACCCCAGAGTGCTGTGAGCCCTTCAGAAGGACTTCAACAGAGATGGGAAAGATGGGCACCGAAGAACCTTCTGAAATTCAGAAAAGGCAAGTGAAGGATCATGTACTTGGGGAGGAATAACCTCATGCACCTGGGTGGGTGCTGACCTGCTGGGAAGCAGCTCCGTGGAGAAGGACCTGGGGGTCCTGCTGGACAACAAGCTGTCTATGAGCCAAAAAAGTGTCCTTGTGGCCAAGAAAGCCAATGGTATCCCATTGGGGTGCACTGGGAAGAGCATTGCCAGCAGGTTGAAGGATGTGATCCTGCCCCTCTACTCAGCCCTGGTGAGGCACATCTGGAGTTCTGTGTCCAGTCCTGGGCTCCTCAGGACAAGAGAGATACAGAGCTCCTGGAGCAGGTCCAGAGGAGGGTGACAAAGATGAAGGGACAGGAGCATCTCTCTTACAAAGACAGGCTGAGGGAGCTGGGTCTGTTCAGCCTTGAAAAGAGACAAATGAGAGGGGTCTCATCAATGTCTGTCAGTGTCTGAAGGAAGGGTGTCAAGAGAATGGACCAGGCTCTTCCTGGTGGTGCTGAGCAATAGAACAAGAGGCAATGGGCAGAAATTGTTGCACAGCAAGTTCCACCTTAACATGAGGAAGAACTTCTGCACTGTGCGAGTGACCGAGCACTGGAAGAGGTTGCCCAGAATGGTTGTGGAATCTCCTTCCCTGGAGGAAGGGAGGTTGGACTAGCTGACCTCCAGCAGTCCCTGCCAACTGCAGCTGTTCTGTGATTCTGTGAAGGGTGGGAAGACAAGAGATAACTGACATAAATTGAAACTAGAGAGGTTTAGACTGAATTTAAGGTAGATCTGTCTCCCTGTGAATACAGGCAGTCCCACAGGTTGCCCAGAGAGGTTATGCAGTCTCTTTCTATGGAACTTTTCAAGCCCCAACTGGATACAGCTCTCAGGAACTTGGTCTGAGCGCAGAGCTGATCCTGCTGTGAGAGGAGGTTGCACTAGGGGAGAAAGGGGGCAGACAGCAAGGGACCTTGAGCAGTGCAAAGTCTCTCAAGGGTGCCCACTGTGCATAGTTGAATTCCAGTGGGAGGTTGCTGTGAGTTACCCTATACACAGTAGTGTGCTGCCTGGAAACAGTGACTGTCAGCAGGCCCACAGCCTCACTTCGTGCTTGAATTTCATTTTCTCTTGCTTGTCATTAAGTCTGCAGTGACCTGAGGTTACTGAAGGCGGAGTTTGATGTGCTCATCTCTCAGCAAGACACTCCTACATCCCCCTCTGCCATTCCTGCCCCTGTTCTGGCTCTCAGCTGTGCAACTGTTCATACTGTCACAGCAGGGTAGAAAACTAACCTCAGTTAAAAATAACTGAGGAGGGGTTGTTGCTGTCTGTAACCCAGATTGGTTTCATCATCTGATTCACAATACCTCCCAGTGAACTGTTTTGCCTTTGCCTAAAAGTCAGCACGAGGAGAGGAATGAATGCAGAGGGAAGAGGGGGACGGGATGAAGCGGGTACTGATGTTAGGAGAGATGCTCATCAAATTACATCGGGATTGCTTCCTCCAAGAGGAAATGAATCCTGTGCATTAGCCTACAGAAAACATAAGCAGCTGGAATCATGTTAGGGGAAATCATGTTATTGTTGAAGCTTTGGCAGCATGCAAAGAAAAATGTAGATGAACCTTTTGGGTTTTTTTCCAGGGATCTGTATTCCCAGTTGCTCTCAGTAATTGTGTTGTATCCTTAGGAGCCAGTACAGATGAACATGCAATATTAGTCCTCCTGTAATAGCCAGACCTTTAGGAGGGATGGTCAACTTTCAGCACTGGGGGCTCACATATTCACAAAATAAATCTAAACAGACTTCAATTTGTTTCCTCCCAATAGTTAAAATTATTTTCTTCATTTTAGTCTTTCGTCAAATAAATCCCTTTCTAATCTGAGCGATTCTGATTGAATCAGTCATCTGGGTTGAACTCCTCAGAGATAAATGGAAGTTACAACTGGATTTTCTGTCACAGAAAAGTAAATTTTCCATAGATTTTTTAGGAAATATTGGATTAGTACCAAATCTAATATGACTGATTGAGGTGTTACTGGGTGAGCCAGGCATTATTATTGTGAACTACTTCGTGTGTAAGGCTTATGAATGTAAAATTAGGGGTCACAGGAGAGATTTTAATCTGAAGGTCCACATCTGTTTGGAATTAGGCCTTTTGTGGTGGATTAAAAAAAGAAATAATTTGCTACCATCTTTTCACCTTCCTTTAGGTGAAATACTTTTCCTTCCCTTCTGTGTTGCCTAGTGGATTTTCTTTCTCAGGGTATGTGTGTGCAGTCTGTGCACGTCAGCATTCAGGGTGAACACCTGGCTTTACTGAAGGTACAAGAGGGGCAAAACAGTGGTGGAGAAAATAAGATTTGGCATAAAATAGTAAATTGTGAACATTCATCAGGGTAAAATGAGGAGCGTTCTCCAAGTCAGATAGAGTAAATTTGCACCTGGGCAACTTTTATATACCTTACGCAATTGGCAGCTAGAGGAAAATACATGCAAGATTTTGTGCTTTTCTGGCTGTATTGAGGGCTTCTAGAAGAAGAGCTTTCTTCTTGAGATTGGATGTGTTCTTTCTTCAGTACCTTGTTCTCTCTTATGTTTTTGCGTCAGTGTTTTCTCCATATGGACAATGGGAGTAAAATCCGGATCACCGCTTGCTCCTGCTTCCCTCATGTCTCTGCTACATTGTAGAGCTTTGCCTCTGTTATGCATTTCCCTTCCATCTTTGTCTGATACCTGAGGGGGTAATGTTTAATTCAGTACAATTCTTTTTTTTTTTGGGAGGGATGATTTTAATTTATAATGGTAGAGACTGAAAAGCATACATTCATTTCTGCTGAACTGTCTTACATTTGTTGTGCGACTTTCATAACCCTCTTCCTTCTTTATTTCCTTGAGAACTCAACAACACTCATTTTATGTGGGAGGAGAGAGAGTATTTTCCTAATTTAGAGGAATTGATGTAGCATGTAGAGACATGAATGTGCCCTTTGTCCCTTTATCACTTGCATCACTCACAGCAGATGATTATGAGGAGAAACCAGCAATTTTTTGTACTATACTGTGAATGCAGTCTGTGAGTACAGACCAGTTACAGATGGAAGTAGCTGGGACTAGTCAAAAGGTGAAAAATGTGCCTGAGCAAGAGCAGGTGCTTAAAGCTGAACTAGGCAGATAGAAATTAAGCTAGGTTGCAGAGTAGTGTTTTATTGGGGTCGCTACTTCTCTGCAGAGGGTAGTATTAAAAATAATTTTGAGATTATAATATTTATGTTTCTGAATTTCTTTCACTATCAAAGTTTAATTAACTTGGTAGTTAGAAGAAGAAGCAGGCCACTGTCCTAAATCTATGGTTTTGGGACAGACCTATGAGACAGCAAAAGGCTTTCACTAAGACTGAAATGCATCCAATCCCATTTTCTTCATCTCTCTTGGGGTTCCCCCCTCTCTGTCTGCAGCCTCATTCTCATTCTTGTACAGTGTTTTTCTCCTGTTCATGATGGTTTAAGTACTTTCAATATTTTTTTCAGTCTTTGCCCTATATCTTACTCAGTGTTCATTTGCTGCTCTCTAAGATGTTGAACTGAATTTTTTATATTAAAGAGCCTTTTTGTCATTGTGTCAGCGTAAGAAATCTGGCCATTTTTGGCAGACTAGACCTTCCATACTATGCTCAGATATTGTAAGGACATGAGGCATTTCTAGAAATACTTCGAAATGTTGTTTTAGCATGGACTGAAAATGAAACAATTGAGGATTTGTCACCTCTGCTTTGTAGCAGCCTCACCATTAAAATCATCCTTGGGAAGATCACTTTTTGGGCAGCTTTAAAATCGGGTTGGCTGTGTGGATGCATAGGAAGAAGACAACTTTCCATAAGGCTTTAGGAAACTCACCACCCTTTTTTTAAAAAGGGTTATTCTCCCTTAAAAAATATATATATATTGTATGGTTTCTGGAGTTATTTATTTAAGCCCAGACAAGACAACTGGTGCCCAGTGAGCTTATATGATGCGCTCAGTCCTTTTGATCAGCACTGGGAATGGGGCCCATTATCCACATGGTCCTGCCATACCTTCTCCATCACCCTTGCTCCCCTGAATCACAGCAAACTCACCTCTGCACTGTCTTCAGCCCATCTACACAGCAAGTAGTTCTCTAGCAGTGGTAGAGACAACGCTGTGCTTAGCCAAGAACCGTAAAAGACGTCCTCAGTCACCAGAGTTACTCTCAGTCACCTCCGCGGACAGTCCAGCTAAATTATATAAACTTCATCTTCCCTTCCTGGTGGTTTGTGTTTTTTTGGTCTGTGTTTGTTTGTTTTTAATCCTGTGATCTCTCAGAGCTCACAGGTGACACTCGGGTAGCAGGGGCAGTGCCGTGCATTTGATACGCACTCTGAGAGGTCTGTCGGCACCAAACAGGCTTTCCTCGCGTGCCTTTGTCACTCTGGATGGATTTACATGTCAGTGTACTGAGAATTTACTGCAAAGTGCTGTTTGTCGTCACTGGCTAATGGCTAATTCCCATGGAGGGAAGCTGGAAGCTGCTAACAGCTGCAGTTTTAACTTCTGGTTTGGATACTTGGAGGGGGAAATCCAGCTCCTAGTAGTTGTAAAGCTCAGATAGGAAGACAGAAAAGCAAGCTTTTAAGGATAAAGATAGGAATTTGGGTCAGGCAAAGGGAACAGGTGGCTTGGTGAAATAATTAATTTATAAAAGCCTGGCTCTTGGCCAAACATGAACACAGCATGATTTGGATTTTGTCTTCTCAGGACTGGAGTATTGTCTACTCACACCCACAAGGCACGGTGCAGGATGCCAAACTGTACTGAATCCTGGCCCCGCCCAGGAAGATAGAACTCTCAACCTTTTGGCATTTGAGTGTTAAGAGAACTGGAGCTTTTGGTCTGGAGGCAGATGGAGAGTTCACAATTGGGTTAAAATGTCTGTGTAGTCATAGCCTCTGGTTCTCAGTTTGATGGCTGAGCCAAGATACTTAACAACTGTGTTGTCCAGCTTGAATCTATGATTCCTTTTATTAAAAATGTGCTCTCAGTAGCTTGTAGTTCCTTTAAGAAATAGTATTAATAACGACAAGCTTCTGAGGCTTTTTTTGTAAGTGAGTAGGTGAAGTTTTTCTCATACCCCAAATACCTCATAGAGTTTTTACAAAGCATTAAAAGGGTGCACAGTCCTGGATAATTCCAGGTAACTGCACAGCAATGACAAACATGGAGAACTCACCTGAGTTTAGTTGAGGGCAGCATTTGCGTTGTCCTTTCTTTCTTTGATAATTGCTTGTAATTCCCGCCTACAAACAGTTAGGAAACATTTAAGCATCCCATGTGAAGAATGCTCTCTCTAACAAAATATCCTCCATTCAGGGATATAGGGTCATTTATAGCAGGTATGACTTGACCAATGCTGAAGTCCTGCCTCCATGGGTAAGTCAAAGATAAAAGGGGGCAATGATTTAGTGTTGAATCTCTGCCTACCACCCACTGGCAAACAACACGGTCATCAAGATGCAAGTGATAAAATGTGTTACAAACTGAGAATTCAGATTTCTTCCCACCAAAGTAGGAAAAACTGGCATAATTATAGTTATAATTATTGTGTCTCGAGCATGTGATCTTGTTCTTGCAGTTTAATGAGTTGTCATAACTCTGCTGAGCTTCTGTGACTGCTCATGTGCATGGACTTGACCAGCCCCAAATGTGTAAGAGCAAGGTGAAAAAACCCCCACAACCAAATACAGAACACAGCAGAAATCTGAAGGAAAGAGTTTTCAGCTGACATGGATCTTCCATCTGCAGTAAGCTAAAAATGTGCACTAGATCAATTACTAATCCATAAAATCTCAGTCATAAATCTGGGCCCTCGGTGACAAATTTTGAAGTAAATTGTAAGGATATGGTACCAAGGACTCCTCTGTGAAATAAAGTGTATGATATATTACATTAGAGAAGAGAAACAGAATTTAGATGGAATATAATTGTCTGTGTATACCAGTAAGGGAGATGGAGTCTCATGGCATTGTTAGGAGTACATTACTTTGGGCATTAGGCAATTCCATTTCTTGGGCATTAGGTAAGCTTTTTATTTCTCTGCCAGATAAGGGCTGATGGTTGCCATCTGATAATAACAAAACTTTCACTTAAGATGCTGTAAGCTCAGCTGTGTAAAAATAGTAGCAAATCTAGAACAACACATATGAGGGACAACATTTTTTCCAAATGTGCTGAATTTATTGTTACAGTGATGCTGTAGATTCTTAGATGCTTTCTATTCCCAAAATAAAATCCCTAGTAAAGTAATAGAACTTAATTATCAAATTTAGATACCTGGAAATTTGTCCCCAAAGTCTGTATTTTATTTATATTGGAAAACATTGGGTTTGCTTTATTAAACAGGCTGAACAACTTTGCATTGAAACCTGTATTACTTCCTTTTGCCCACATACTTTGAAATTACAGATCACATACCTGAGTGATTGTTGTGATACACACATAGGCTCCTGGCTTTAAATGTTTTTGCTGTAGTTATTTAATACTGCATCATGATTTGTAATTTAAAGTATTTTCTGTCTACTTGCTTGTGGAGAGATGTTTATTCAAGAACAGAAAATGCAGTGATACCTTGATTATAGTTTTAGCACTTGAGCTTGAAAAGTACTTTACTCACTGTTCCCTGGGCTGATGTTAGAGACACTCAGAGTCATGCCTGTTTTTATGGTTGTTGAATTTGCTTTTGTAGCAGATTAGACTGATGGGAAGACACTTAAACCTAAAATGAGCCTTGTTTGAATATAAAGAACCCTTTCCCTGGCTATAACAGGAAGAGTTGCAGGTGAAGACCATGCTGTGCTCACTTTTTATTCTATAAAGGTCTCTCATTTGCAAGATGCTTCTTGAAATGTGGCCCCTGGTTTCTTAACCAGTGAGAGCTTGAGTTTGGCACCCCCAGGTGATGCTGGGCTGGGTGCCGACAGCTGCTGCTTTGTTGCCATTATTGAAGGATGTGCTTGTTAAATATTCCAGTCTGAAGAAGTGGGTTTGGGAAAGGGGATCCTGAATTCTGCCCCAAAACCCTGTAGCAGAGATTCTTCTCCTGCCATCAGTTATTTTTGTAGCAGAAAGTAATCTACCCCTTGAAGAGGCATCCAAAATCTGATAAGCAACATTTTTAGGAGCCTGCAGTCCAATGGTTTGTGCTGTCTGTGGAGAAAGGAATCGAAGCTTTGCAAGTGACAGTGTAATGAATAGTCAAGCACTTACCAGAGCACTGGCACTGGATGGATGCAGGGAAAAGCCAGAGGGAGTGAGTCAGCATGACCTTGGCTGCTGCCAGCGGCATGGGTATCACATCCAGCCTCCAGGGGCACTGACATTGGTTGGGGTCTTTAGCGGAAAGAGACTCTGGTGAAATAAAATCCACTGGAATAATTAACCACTGCTCGTGTGTGTCTGAAAGGTGTCCGTTGTATACAGAGTCATGAAAACATCAACTTAAGGCAGTCGTAGTTATGAAAAGGCAGTTTTGTTAGTAAGCAGGTCTGGTTATTTGTTACCCTGTGACAGCTCAGACTGCACTCCGGGAAAGCGGAAACAGCCTGAAAATTCAGAATGCTGCTCGTTCCGTGAGCTACAGTTTGGGCACACTGAGTCTCAGCAGGGTGGAGTAAATTGTTATTTATTGCATGACAGTAACACCTGGGGATTCTGTGATGCCTGCCTGGCACAATGTTGCAGGCATATAAATAGAAGATTAGAGATTTTACTGTGGAAATTGGACTTTGTCAGGGATTTGCTATTAAGGAATAATAAGGGGAATTTACAGATAAGTAATAGACGTCCAGAAGCTGTGGCAGGATAGACTGTTCAGCCATAATTTAAAAGGAAATCTGTGGCTAATTCACAAGGAAAACATGGATTTTTCTCAGATCTAGACCAATCATTTATCTTCCAAATCCTTCCATTTAGAAAAGCTGGTCAACCAGAAAGCCAAAGCAATCAACTGCCCTGTGCTCACTGACCAGGGTGTGCACTGGCAGTGTCTCCCACTGGTGCCAGGGTGACCAGTAAGGCCATTTAGGAATGGTGTTGTGGTAGTTTTGCTACTTTATCGCAATCAAAACTAAAGGAAAAACAAGGATGAAAAACTCAGATAAAACTCTTTGGTTTCTCAGTTCATTGTTTGGCAGTGTTTCAGTGGCAAAAGCCCTTGTCATTAGAGACCATCAGCAGCTCATCGGAGCATCCTGTCCCCTTGGGCTGTACCTCCCTTTGTGGTCTCCCTCCCACGTACTCTGTTGATCCAGAGCACTTGGAAAGTACCTGGGATGCCGGAGTACATCCCCATCTTTCACCTCGAGCTGCCCTTTCTGCTTTGCTCTTTCCCCCTTTGGAAGCTGACTGCTCTTGGCTGCCATCCCACTATTAGTAACAGTCTTCCTACAGCCTTCCCACTTATCTCTTCCTGAACCACAGCTCCTCTCTGCTGGGACTGAGATTTTCACATCAGCATTTACTAATCCCTGCAGCTGGTTGAAATGCTTAATTTTTCCTTTGCTCTTTCCATACATCTAGTTGTTCATTGCTGGTGGGGGAAACCAAATTCCAGCCACTCCCTGCAAGGAATGCATCTCGCCGCTCCCTGCCTGCTGTCTCTGGGTAGCCTTACCCCACAAAGTACCCCTTGTTCCTACTGCTGCATGGGGAAAAGTTAAATGACAGGCTTTACTGTAGTGAGATCCAGCATGTGGGATGACCTTTACAGTGGGAACACGTGGGAAATCTTCATTTAAATCTGTGAGGCGTGACTTTTGCAGTTCTTTGGGAATTCAGGCCAGCTAAAATCTCAGGAGGTGTGTTGAGCACTAGATGAGGCTTCTTGCAGAGCTGGCAGTGTTTAATGTGGAGCTTGGACCAGGAGTTTGTAGAGAGCAAGCTCTGTGGGGCAAGGCCTGCCCTTGCCCTCCTGTTTGTACTGAATGAACACAGTGAGCCTCTATTCTTGGCTGGGACAATTAGGTTCTATGGCAATATGAGTAATTAATAATAAAATGAGGCCTCTTCTGTGGATGGGCTGTTAGAAATAATTTCCTTCTGCCAGTTGCTTCTCTAGAATGTGGTTTTGAACTTTGAGATCCTGAAAGAGATAATCGAAACACAAGCAGCTGTCACAAACCTTTAGCTCTGTTTGTGTAGGCAGTGGTGGAAAATCCCGAAACTAAATTGTTGGATGGTTCACTGGTTTGTGCATCTTTTGTTGCAACATCAAGCTCTTATGCAATGGACCCCTGTTTGATTAAAGACTCTTGTCACTAAAAGTGGGTTTCAGCTGTCCAGATTTTTAATAAGGCGAAAAGAAGCAAAGCAAACGACTGATCTTCTGGTTGCTCTTCACCCAATTCATGTATGGCACACACAGAACCAGCTGTGCTGGATCAGGGTGATCCAGCTGCTGCAGCTGCAAGAAGTAGGCTCTTGTTTCCAGATATGGTGTATGAGATGGTGGTGGATCTGAACCCTTCACCCTTGTGCCAGCTGGGGCCGAAAGGTGGGATAAAGCATTTAGTTGCTTTGTCACATCACAGTCCTTCAACAGCTGTTCCTCGTCCCCTTGGCAGGAGGGGTGGCATCTGGCCATGGAGATGGGCTTCTGAGTGGTGGGAGCACAGTGCAAGGAACAGTGTGACACGGGTCCTCTTGTCCACATGGCTCATCGAGGTCTGAAGGCTCGTCCTGTCCATCTTCTTCCCCAGATGTCAAGGAAGCTGAACTGTAGAGGCCTTCAAAAACTTCTTCCACAAATCTCTTTTGATCCTTTGCCAAGTGTCTGCCAAAAAAGACAGTAATGACTCTGAAATTTAAATTTAGGTATCCAAGGGGTACGTTATTCCTCCAGATTTTTTACTAAGACTAATAAGAACTTTTTTCCTTCAATGAGCACAAACCTGACATTTTCAGGAAGCTGACAGCTGGTGCCATGATGGTGAAGATGACTGAGAATGTCACATCGTGATTCAGGGGTTTAGAGTAGTGGGCTCCCAGTAAGCAACGCAAGAATGCAACTACCCTTGGTAGGTTGTATCTAATGGGGAGGATATTGGTCCCTGAATTGTTTTTTTCAATCCATGTTCTATTTCTACTCTGGTAACCATAGTAATTACACTAGAATTTTGTTTTTTAGCATATTCATGCCCAAAATCTCTTCTGGTGGCCAGTTTATTTTTGTAAAGATCATGTCGTGGCCTGCAGCCAAAAGCCCTGGTGTTAATACAGAATGCAAGGTATGCAGAGCCAGTTACAGTGACTACTTTTTCAGGTTTTTTTTTAATAAAAATATTGGACTCCATGACAGCACTGTGAGTTATGATCTGAATTCTCTGCTGCAGTACCTCTCCTGAAATCAACAAAATTATGCTGGCAAAGAACTTGGTTCTTCATAGTGTCAAGTCACACAACTCTGACAGTGACTTCATTAAGGCATTCCCAGAACTGTAAGGTGTTTTGATGGGAGGACTTGGCAGCAGACTGGAAGCACTGGTGACTCGGTGCACAGTGCTCTGCCTTCTGAGTCAAAAATGACCAGGTGTCCTGGCAGTATGGTTTGTAGTTTGGTTTTTGTGTTGTTTTTATGAGATGTAAACTCGTCTGTTTTCATGAAATTATTGCATATTACTTTTTGGAAAGGAAAATTAATATTCTTGCTGCTTTTTTGGGGGGTAAATTTATTATCAAGATAGCCACTGTTGGCTGTGTGTTTTTACAGAGTTGGCAGAAGAGATTAATCACCTTTGTAATCTATATCCTTCAGTCAGATTTGGTCAGAATTTGCCATCAAGATGTTTCAAGTTACTCCATAGGAAACAGGTAAGAGTTGCTCCTTGTTTGCCCTGGGTAGTTAGGCCTAAACTGGTGCTTCTGAACTTGGCTCACCTTCCATACTGAAATGCAGATGACCTCCAGAAGTCCTTTCCCATTCAGCTACAGTGTGAATCTGAGTCTAAATAAAGGAGTTCTTAAAAGTGGCTTCAAAACTCACTGTTTACATGTGAAATCCATGGAGGATCCTTGCTTCTCCGTTTGAATTCCCTCATCACATCCATAAAGGTGAAATAAAGGAATGTAGAACAAGAGGTCAGATTTAAAAAAGGAGCATCTCACCAGACAAGGCTGCACACTGGATTGTCCCCAGCAGAATTAACCTTTAATACCTGTGGAAGACCTCCTGAACTAGCTGGAACTGGGATGCTGGTGTTAGATGAACACAGTAAATTCGTTGGTTTTGTTTTTATGAACTTTTTGCTAAAGGTTTGTTTAACCATATCTTTGATGGAGACTGCTGGGCGTGTTCTTTTCCCTCCTTGTGCAGTAATAAGTGCAGTCTAAATATGAAACTTGGACGTATGCAGGCCTCTTATCCTACAGGAACAAACAGCATTAAGAGGGCAGATAGATACTCATGGAACAACAGGATCCCAAAAATGTTCATCCTTCACCCTGAGATACACAGGGCTGGATCTGCCATGGCTGTAAATCGAGTTGGTCTGTGAGGGCTGTGAACCACAGGTACCAAGAGAGAAAATGGACAGTGTTGGTTCACCTTCCCTCAACAAACAACAGTAGATAAACAGCAACTCCCCTGTCCTCTCTGTCTCTATTTACAGTGATTTATGGAAGTATATAAATGTCAGCAGGAACTGGAATGAGATGGCATCTCAAACAAATGTAAAAATCTTACTCTTTGCGGTAATCGCTGTTGTATTTGTGGTCACAATAACTTTGGCTGTAATTTAGAAGTTAAACTTGCACCTGTAACTGACTGAAATGAAACAGTGTCTAAATTAAGCTTAAAACAATTTAAAATAAATTATGTTATTTCCTTTCAATTCCAACGGAAACCTTTTTTATTTCCCAGGCTGCATCAATTTTGTCTACATATCTATGTCATTCAGAGTAGGTGGGTTTCTACCTTCTTTGTAATAGCAATACAAAGTAGTTTGAAAAAATATGGGGTGGGGAAAAGGTTGCAGTAGGTGTTCATTCAAATGAAAATATTACTTGTATCTTCTGCAACAGTTTTTGTTTGTTTGTTTGTTTTGTTTTGGCCATAATAATGTAACACATTTTCAAAATATTTCTCCTGTCTTTAAATATTTTTAGAGACTTGTGAATGAAAGTGAACTGCATTGCAAGACTATTTTCTGTGGTAGTCTTCATAAGATGTGCAGGTATTCATGCTCTGTAATGGATGCAACAGAGGACAAGAAAGCAGCAAAAAAATAGCTGTAATTCACAGGTGGTAAATTGTGCTGCCTCTGTCAGCATCAAAAAAAAGCTGGCTTGTTTTGTATCTGCTGAAATTCTCGTCCAGAATAATCTAATCAGTTACAGGCTTCATAATATTGACATTTTAGTGAAGCAGTACTCTGTAAATATTGCATTTCTGCGTCATGCTGCATACCTGTAGTAATTACCATGGCTTAAAGAAGTCTGGTTCATAATTTATGAATGACACAGAAGTTCCTGCAAGTCCTGATAACACCTTTGATTAGAGCTGTGCACAGGCACGAAGAAGCTCATTTTGAATTCACAGGGATTCAGTACTGAGTAAGGTGACAGTTTTAGTGCCAAACGTGCCATGAGACAGGGGAATTTGTGTTATATGAAATCTGGCTTCTGCTGCATTGCTGGATGCCTTACTGGAGGTGAAACCATTTGTGTGCTGTTAGGCCTGGGTCCCCCATCTTCTGCATGTAGGAATAACTAAAGAGACGTTGAATTTTGACAGCATTTTTTCCAGGGAGAGCACCTCAGGATAAGAGGCTGGTTTGGAGTGTTTGAAGAAAACCAGGCTGACCCAGTTTTTCTGCACATTTGGCGTTTACAGGAATGAATTTACAGCAATTCAAAGAGACCAGATAGTCCCACTCTCTCTGAAGTCCCACCATGAGAGCACAGGAATAATTAAGCCTGCAGTCATACATATTATTCCTGCTGTTGTTTTACTTACTGACTCTTACCTATGGAGGTCTTCTTCATTGCCCACTGCTGATTGCTCTGTAATGCAGTTCTGGAAAAAGCATGTGAAAATGGAAGTCTCCAGTCCTTAACTACAAATATTGTGTGGAAAAAGAGATATGTAGGGGATTTTATTTTTTTGTGCATGGCTTAGCAACAGGATCAGCTGCGAAATAAAACAGGCTATAAAGGAGAAGGGAAAGGAGGTAGGTCTCGAGGGGCAGAGATGTCCTGTGGTTACAACAGAGAAGTCATGGGGATTCTGATTAAAAAGCTACAGACTGATCCTAAGTAATATTCAAGGAACTATTTCCCTGCCTTAGTTTTCACACCAGAGTTGGTAACTGCTGCTTTGATCTGTGTGTTTTCAGTGCTATGCAAAGTACAGAGCAGCTGGGTTTGAAAGCTTCAGGCAGTCTGTCTGCTTCAGCTGTGTGTCCCTGAAGGCTAGGCCAGCTCAATAAGGGCCAGCTGACAGCACAGGAGCTGTGATTAAGCTTTGGCTCAGGGTCTGCTATGCTTATTCTGAAGGTTTTTGATGCTTCAGGGAGATTGAAACAAATAAATAAACAATATTGCCGTGTTTGCAGTAAAGAAATGAGATAGACTATCTCCCCAGCTGCCTGCTCTGCTCCTCTGCTTGACTTCACCCTCCCCATGCTCGAGTAATGCTGCCATGGCAGGGACCAGCACTCCTAAGCACTGGCTCTTGCTGCAGGTGAAAATGGGTTCACACTAATGCAGGGGGCTGTAAATTTTGCTGTCTGAGGGGGAGGGCTCATGGGGCTTTTGAGAAGGTTCTGCTGTTTAACTATGCTTGTCCTACGAAGACCTCTTTCCCTGTCAGAGAAGAAGGGAGCACGCCCAAGGAGAATGGTGGGTCTGGCCTTTGCTTGCAGATTGGAGAGTGCTAGAGCAGTAGGGATTTAGCTGTGCTGGGGTATCTGGGGGGGGGTCTCTTTAGGGCTATGGGTCCTGCTTACCTTAGGAGAAAACTTTGTATTTTTATCAGTGTCTATTTACCTGGCTTTGCGCTGTTTCCTATGTGGTCAGAAATACTGGCTGTGGGAGCTGCCTAGTCATGCATAGCCCTTTTCTTTGCTATGTTCTGTGTCTGTCTTGACTGTATAAAATGTGCTGCTTCTGTTGGTGCCTCCTGAAAGACATCAGAATATCCTCAGCCCTGGTTGGGTAAGTAAGGTCTTAAATACTGCTATTTCTTCTGTTCTACAGCTTTAGTAGTTCAGCTGTGGAAATATATCTTGGAGTGGTAACTGAGCTTCTGGAATCCTTTTTTTCTGAGGCTGTGTGGGAAGGGGTGAACTCTGACTTTCTTAACTGTTGGCAAGTAGTTGGGAATGGTATTTAGAGAAGTCTTATTTTTTTTCTTGTTAGCTCTTGCATAAAATTCTAAGCATACAATCCTAAAATGTCAGAATTTTTATCTTCTTTTCTGAGGGAAAGAAAGGCAGCAGTGGAAGAGAAGACTTGGTAATTTCAGCACAAAACTATGCTGTTATTTTGACTGCAGTCTGCGTTGATCCCCTGGGCTAACCAAGTGTTAGATATGTGATAGAATTGAAAGAGAGATTGACTTTCCTGCTTGTTAACTGACAATTTAGTGATGTTTCTGTGTCAGGCAATGCATGAATGTGAACATTTGTAGCCTGCTCTACAAGGGTGAGTGTATGAAACAAAATATTTTGATGGCGTTTCCTTTCCCTACCACATTCTCCTGCCTTAATCTGATAAACGAGGCTTCTGTTTTCTGTAAGGTGCTGGATGAGTTGGTCAAAGGACTTGAATTCAGTGTTAAGGGTTTTGTGTTGTGTACCTCCCCTTGGCTGAAGAAGTTGTTGGATGCAGCTTTCATTTCATCACGGATGGTCTTCAAAGAGATTTTAACTGATAGTTTGGGATGCAAAGTTTGTTACAGACATAAAGTAGCCTGGTTTTTGGGCCTCAACTTTTTATGTTCTGTGCCATTTGTTTCTGCCTACATGTATAAATTAAATATGTAAGGTCTGCCTTAAGGACAGCACAGGCTGTTAAGTTTATGATGATTTCTGTGAAAGAAAACAGGGTTGAATGTTTACAAATATTTAGGGTCATCGCCCGGCAGCAAATTTCTGTGCTAGTGGCTCTGATTAAATGGAAATTGTGCTGAAAAGAATGATTTTCTGTGGTCACATTAACACATTTTTTTTTATTAAAAAAAAGTCTTGATAAGACAGGGCATTCCTAGTAGAAATTATACAGCTGGGTTATGGTTTTGTTTTATTTTCTATTAATTAGACCCGTGTTTTAGAAGAGTGTATAGTGAAGCTTGAAATTCTAGTCTTGTCCTTACTACTTGCCTGGGTGGATCAAGCTGCTAATAGAAACCTAAAATGCAATTGTTGTTCCAAATTATTGTTTAGGTTTAAATGTCAGGGAGCACTATGAAGGCCACTAATACTGGAGGTATGAATTAAGTGTGAATTCATGCTGATTTAATTTCGATTGTAGGAGGTTTTTCTGAACACCAGCTAGCAGGTAATTTTTTCTAATCTCTGGCTTGACAGTATTTCAGCATTGTTTACTGCACTGTCTGAATTTTCTTCTGCCTCTCAAAAGATGAGAGGAGAGTTTGGCTGCTCAGTGTCAGCTTGTCATTCTTTTTGAGCTACAAATGTATTTTCAAGGACTTGAAGAAAAGTGTGGATTTTGTCTGGTTGGGGTTTTCTTTTTTTTTTTTTCCTTAGTTATAGCTGTATCCCAAGGCTCACGGACTGGAATTAAAGAGCCCTCCCTGCATAGGTGCAGAAATGTGCCCTCAAAATCAGGGGACTGTTAACAGAACTGGGCTTAATGGATAACTGTAGTTTTCATGTTTCAAACCTTGCTTCATTTAACTTCCTCTGACCAAAGAGAGACATTTAGGATGCTCTTTTTCAAACCTGTAACACCCTGTATCCCTCCTTTGAAATGATTTCAAAGGATCACATGAGACATCATTCTTGCATAGTTTTAAATCACAAATAATTCCCGATGCATGTGTGTTATCTGTCCTGTCTTCCTGCTGTGTCACTTTAGTCTCTCTAATTTCTTGTTCTTTAGTGGCTTTATCCTCTTTTTCCAATTATTAGGATCTTCTCTCTCAAGTGTCTGGAGTAAATCTTTGGAAAACTGCATCATGCACAGCTGATGCAGTTTTAGATTTTCCAAAATACTTCTTTGGCTTGTATTCAGAGACTATTTAAGTGGCAAATAAATTAATGGGATTGTTTTGGAAGAGAAGACATTTCTTTACTAGCTATTTACATATGTAAAGGGATATTTAAATTTTTTAAAATGTTTGTCTTCACAAGCTCTTATTGAGATAAGTAACCAATTCATGCTTTTGTGTTTAATAATGTTACATCCTGTCATGAAAGCGTCTATTCATCTTGCTCACCTTCTTCTGCCCAAATGTTACGTGAGTAGCTTTTGGGGCTGCCCCCTTACCTGATGGAGGTAGAGGGATGGACAGACAGCTGGACTGGAGGAGGTCACTTCTCGAAGTGCTTCTGCTGTGAGGAGCTACGGGCTTGTTTAGGGTGAGCAGCAAACTTTTAGATGACTTCATGTTGGAGACGATGAATCCCGTGCGAAGTACTTCCAGCTGCACCATTCAGATTTGCTCTTGGCTGGATGAACAAATTCATGTAGTGCAAGGGTTAAAAAGTCCTTAGGGCTTGTGTAGTCTGACCTTGGGAGTAGGAGCTGGAGTATAACTCTCCTTTAGCTTTGTGCTGAACCCTATGCTTTGCATTTGTCTTGTGGGCATCTTGTGAAAAGGCAACCAGTCTGGAAGTGAAGAAATTAAAAGGCAGACTTGACTGTTTCCTCGGCAGTTAGTTTTAGTTGTTAACTCCCTCTGATTAAAAACTCTGTACCTAATCTCAGATTTCAATGTGTTTGGTTTTAAATTTAAATTCTAGCTGAAAAAGTCCTTTTTACATGCTTTTCTTTGCTTGAATAAAAAGCCTCAAGGACATTTAAATTTCTGCCAGAGGTGATTTTCTTCTTTCCTTTTTATTGGATGTTGTAGCCATGTCACCCAGCTATCGGCTTTCATCTCCTAAACAGAATGAGCTCCTTACCCTCAATGCTGAGTTTTCGTATAACCTTGAGACAGAATTGTAATTCTCTGCCTCATCTCCTGATTTTTGGTGTCCCTTTTAAGTGAGTTATTGGAACTCCTGGTTAATCCTACATCCGTGTAGCTAATACCTTACTCGAGGAGAAAAATTGCATTCTTGCTTCCTAATTCCTTTCTATACATCTGAGGATTATGTTTGCTCTTTCCTGACAAAGAATCATATAGAGACTTGTGCTGACTTGCTCATCCTCTACTATGTCTCATTTCTCTTCAGAGCTTTTGCAGCTGCCAACATTATTTGTAAAAATACTGACTAGTGCCAGACCTGTGCTTTGTTAATTAGGAACAGTCTCTGCAGTCTGCAATAGGAAATGGTGGTGAAAGTTTAATGAAAAAGCATGTTTGACCCTGTGTTTCATCTCTTGTATATCATCTGCCTGCAGTTATGCAATTTCCCCTGGATAATACTGTAAAATTGAGGAAAAATGAAGATTTTTGATAGCTAATTTCCAAGATTTTTATATTGCTCTTCAAAAGAATGAATTATGAAAAAAAAATAGCTGCTTCATATCTTTGAGATATAATGGTATGAATCCTGTAGTAAAATCTTTCAAAGAACAGCATGAAAAATACTTATTCATATCTTCATTCTTCCTTATTGCATAGCTGCAGATCATCATTTTTAGGGTTTTTTTTATGGTATTGTAGAAGGTTGTATGTTGTAGAGAATTCCAAGGTTGCAGAGTTCGTTTTATAAAGGTACACGATGAATTAAAAAAACCCAAACCAACCCTGTAACCCCCCAAAACAGTGGTGTATTTATCTACCCAATTATATCACTGACAGTGTATCACTCTAAGTTAATTAGCTAAGCTAAGAGGGAAACAGCTTTTTGGGTACTAATGTACTTCTTAACCAAATCCCCTTTAAGATGGGGGTGGTGGTGTGCATCTAATTCTGTGTGTTCATATAATGTGTTTGAATGTCAATCTAAAATAATGAACATTACCTGGGGCTGTTTGGACAGAAGAATTCCATTTTGGGAATGCTGAGGCTTAAATCGGAACAAATCTGAGCTTCCTGGGCAATTAAGCTTATGGGGGGGG